>WEKY01003856.1:5166-24922 GCA_013390045.1 Picathartes gymnocephalus | reverse complement strand
TTTTTTTTTTTTTTTTTTTTTCTTTTTTGTTTAAATAGAGTATTGGGTTCAAAGCCTCAGCTAACTTAAACCCATTTCCTAAGGGATAACTAGAACAATTAATATCTGGAAAATAATGAAATGGCAGCTCCTAGTGATTACAAGCTGACCTCTGATTAATAATATATTTGGTTTAAAATCACAGTAATACTTTCTTTCTATAAGTAACATTATTTAATGCAGGTTGGCGCTTTTTTTTTTCTTTGTATGTTTTTTGTTATCCTGCTGTAATTAATAGTAGCATGCTGTTGGATCTACTATTATCCCAGTGCTCAAAGAAGCAAACCTTTTGGCTGGCAGAGAGCAGACAAAACTCATCTCATATACGGAAAGCAAATAAAAATTCTCATATAAGAAACTTTTTTTCCTTTTTAATTTTTTTTCTTTTTTTCTTTTTTCTTTTTTTTTTTTTTCTTTCTGACTCTGTGTGTGTGTATATGTGTGTTTTTCTGATGGAGTAGAGTGGGAGTGCCATTACAGGGCTTTCTGATTTGGAGACTCTACAGCAAGCGACCAGAGGGACTTCTGCAATTCTTGCAAATCATACATCCAGTCATTATAATGCAGTGCACAAAAAAAGCTAGGACAACTGAGGGCTAAAAGGTTTTGCAAAATACTATGGGACAGCCATCACTGTAACTGTACAAAACTTTCTCTCAACTTAACATAACATAAAGGCACCATTGATATCTTTCCCCATTTTTGAAATACTGTAAAAAATTGCTACATATGGCACATAACACATTTGTACATACGTATATTTAATTTATAAAAGTTTTTTTCCTCTCCTGTTTTCTATCAGCGGAATTGCTAAAATAAAATAAATTGTTTAATTTAAAGGTGGAATACTTCATTATATAAAATAAAGTTTTACATGTGAATCTATGTGTTTTATGTTTTATACAGCAATAGGGTCTTGGTTAGCTATCACACTGGACAACCTTGCTTGCAACTCTTCCGGTGTGGAGAAGCGATTTGCCGGGTTAGTCCTGGTTTCAGCCAGCCGGAAGGCAGTGGCTGGCTCCAGACTGGCTGCCCCAGGGTTCGGTATGCTCAGGAATGGTGTATCCTCACCTATTCTTTCATCTTCGGTCTCGGTCTCAGAGCTGCTGCTCTCAGAGCTTGTGTCAGAGTCCACTTCCACCCTGCTGGAAATGTGGCCATTGGGCTTTGTTCTTTTGACCCTCCGGCTGTTGGTGAGTTTCTTTGGAGGCTCCTGTGCTGGTTCATACTCCTGCGTGGTCTCGTACTCCTCATCCTCCACGATCCGCAGAGGACTTGGTGGCAGGCTGTTGCTCTCATGGGTGGCATTCTGGTGAAAGGAGTTGAATTGCTGAAGGTGGTGGTCATACTTCTCATGCAGCTGCAGCGGAGTCACCAGGAGCAGTGGTCTCTCCTCTTCTATGAAGGGACTCACTGCCACTGAAGGGATGGAGATGGTCAAGCTGGAAGACGGTGGTGACATTGTGGAGGGGCGGGACTTGGGAGATGTTGGAGTGTGAAAATCGACAGGTGACATGCGAGCTGGTGTGGTCATAGCTGAGACATACCTGAAGAAAAGAGATGGGGAAAGGTTGCGACCACAGGAGCAGTGGTGACCTGTGAACAGAGCAGCTCATATGGACTGGGAGAGAAATGGCAGGGATCCCTTAAGATTCCCAGCATCCTCACACAGGGCTACTAAGGAACCTTTCCTGTTCCTATTAATCCTATAAACTGCTGACTTCTGGGACTCTGGGCAAAAACATGTGAAAGCAGGAGCAGCGCAGCAAAACTCCCAGATCCCAGCCATGGAGATGCTGTGAATTTCTTGCCAGAACAACTTTCTGGAATGCATCCAGGAATGGGATTCAGAGACAGACAGGCTGCCAGAAACAAAATGCATTTGCAAGTATTTTCTCAAAAGGAAAACAGCTGCTGCACTTTTGGAAGGATTTGACCAGAATCTGGGGTACATGCAAACAGACAGGGGGAAAGAAAGGAAGGGAACTGAAGGACAGTCCTCCTGTGGCTTCACCCTCTTCTGGCAACCAAACTGTCTCAGGCTAAGGAGGAAAGTAATGTTTGGATAAAATCTAGAGCCAGATTCTGCTAATTTTAATCACCAAGGGTAGTCAGAGAAGCATTTGTAGCACCATCCCCAGAGCTTTGTGCTGCTCCACTCCTTGGGTGCTAATTACCCAGGCTGGTAGGTTCTGTCTGCACAGAAGCACAGAGTATTATTTGTCCTCATATGGGAACAAATGCTGAAAGACAGGATTGTCTGGCCTAGTGTCCATGATTTCTCTGCAAAATTTGTCCCTGTTCCTGTGGGAAGGGTAGCGGTCAGATGTGATTTCTGAAAATGAAGCTCAGGTGCCATTACAGGGTTTGTCCCAAAGAAACAGAACAAAATATGTGAGGCTCTCAACTAGTTTGAATCAGTAGACACGCTATGAGATCATGTGGACTCATGTCTGGTGAGGATCTGCCTAAAACCACTTGATCAAAAGCACAATGATCAGCATAACACTTCGCATGGTCTGGCTTTGCTTTTATTCTTATCCTAAATTCACCTGCCTGAATTTCATCTGTGTCTAAAGTTACAATCGTTCTAGGCTCCATCTCCTAAACAGGCCCATTGAGAAAAGCTACAAGTCTATGACTGATGTAGTTATTTAGTTTTTCATTAGTGGTTTATTTATCTGAGCCTGAAATTACTAAAATAAATCTAAATTCAGCTTTCTTATCCAATCTATGACTCAGTTGCACATATTACACTTGATAAAAATGGAGTTACAGGAAAAAAGAGAAAATGGGATGGATTCTGGACAGATGTCCACTAGTGTAAATTGATTTGACTAGAGGCGCACTGATTGCACATTGATTTACATGAACTGAGGAGCAAGAGAAAGGAAAAAAATAAACTTGGAGTTATGCTGGGGAATTAATCAACTTGGTTGAGCAAAGGGCAATGAATAGGTCTGTGCATTGGATGAATTAAGTAATTTTTCTCTTTCCATGAAGGAGCTTTTAATCCCTTTCACATTTTTAAATAGGAATTGTCTGAAAAACAGAAGTGTTTCTACTTTCCCAGCTGGTACACTGTTGGATATATGTCTTTATGACACACTTGATTTTAGCTAAACTGGTTCTGTTAATGCATTGAGATGATTAAATGTGTTCAATGTACTGTGCCTGCTTCCAACAGTGTCAAGTTACTCATACTGGAGTGTTGTGCATTCACACATTTCTGGCCTATTCCCCCACACCTTAACAGGGCAGTGCTAACTAGCTGCTGTCTGCAATCTGAGGCTCAGGAGCTGAACTCGTGCAGCTCTAGCCCATCCTGAAAGGAAGGTTAAAAGGTGGTTGATTTATCCAGCTTCATGGCCAACTATGCTGGCTCAATGAAAGGGGATCATAGTGTAACCATGGCCATCCAGCATAGATTAACTAGTTATATGCTGCCAGCTTCATCATATAGTCCAGCCTTTTGTGCAGCATGGTATTTTTTTATCTTCTCTCCTGTAAGACAGCTAAGGACAGCCAAGATAAAGCTGCTTGTGCCCTCTGCTTGTGTATATAGGTGGCAGGGCAGGGTGTGGGATCCAGAAAATGGAGGGGGTAATGCAAAAGAACCCCTTGTAATGTTTGGTCAATTTCATTTATGAATTGAGGGACTACAGCCTTGGTCTACCAATTCACAGTACAACAACATTTGATGGTTTCAGGAAGTAATTTGTCAGTTTCTACATTCCTTTATGTTTTTGAGTAATTTTTAGTTCTAAATAACTCTCATTTTCTCCCTTATATACACACAAGCCATCTCAGGAACAATTGGCCATGTATTTCCTGCTCGCTAAAAATAGAAGAGGCCTGCAATTAATGCCCAGGGAACTATCATCGCCCACGTTCCAAATTTGTGATTGCTTCAGGCACAGGCTAGGTTGTCAATGCCTGATGAATTATCACAGAAATGTTGCTGCTTTTGACCTATAGTACAACCTTCAAGAGACACAAAAATTGATGGAATACCTTCTTCTCAGAGAAACAAAAAAGGACTGTGCTCTCCCCTCCCCCTCCCCCCCATTACATCTAAACAATTCGTATTAGAATGATGCTTTGGGTGTCCCATGCAATGCAGGCAGATAGCAAGAATGGTCTTCACTTCTCACATGCTGATGCCCAAATATACTAAGCTGTAATACTCACCATTGGCAGGCGTGTGGCTGTGCATTCTGCTCGGTTCCCAGGCAGGAGACAACATGGTATTTACTGTTACAGGTCCTGATCCAGCAAAGCACTTAAGCACATGCTGAGCTCTACCCATGTGAGTAATCTTGCTGATTTCAGTGGGCCTACTTGCACGATTAGAAGATAATCTTGTCAAAGTGCTCTGCTGGATTGGAGCCATGACTGTATATGTCATGTGAGCCACCTATCTTCAAATTAAATTCCATGGTAAATAACACGTAACTTTTAATGAGAGAGCTAGTTTACTATCCTTAGCAGTACTACACTCAGGATCCTTCCTCAGTGGGCCCTCTTCCTGCTGCTAAGCAGTTGTTTGTGTGGCAGAGGGAGTACCCCAGAAATAGTGTTTGCTGTACTTGCATATTCATTTTCTAAAACCACGATTTGTCTCCTACACAACTCAGTCTCCTTGGGGATTGCCTGGCTGCATTTTTGACATCATGGACACTCCACAAGGCCAAATCCCTTGTGATTTCGAAGTGCTTAGTGAACTGGTCCATAATCTTTTGTTTTCCTTTTCTTCTGCCTATGATTCCTGGGAGCAAAGCTCTTTTTAAATGTCTTGTTTCTTCTCAATCTTTTTTTTGCTGTTCTGGGGCCATCTTAAAGTAAAGTGCTAGCCTAAGCCTGAGAAGGATTTTTTTCAGTAAAAGTTTTTTTGCAACTGATGTACTTCTAGGCAGACCTTAGGAACTGATGAATCAGCCTTTCCACAGAAAAAAATTACTTGGTTGGAAAATTCCTGGCCAGCTTTATTTATTTATTTATTCCTGATTTAATAATGACCTGAGTCTTTCTGGCTTGCACTTTGTGTTCCTTGCTTTTGTTTCATAAAGGGTTAAGGGGAGTGTTTAAAGGGTTTAGGAGCTGGAATACTCCAGCAACTAGGTGGTGGCATAATTTCTATACTGCTTAGGAATCCTTAGTGCCCTCCTCCTGTGGATCAATACATTACTTTCTCCCTGCAAAATCTCTCAGTTTTCTCACTTGCATCTTCTAAGAAATTGGTAATTAGGCAAAGTTCTGTTTATAGTTTGCAATGGAAATTTCTGACTAATTACTCCAATGGAACTTTTCCAAGTGTGAACTGCTGGCTAATAGGACTAAATCCAGCAGACGCAAGAAGGGAAGAAATGCTTTGGGTGGACTTTAAACTACTACCAAGCTCTCCACCTTTATGAATAAGGACATGTATGCCCTACATGAACAGCTTCACTGTTGCATTTTCTCCTGTGCTCCCAAGCTTTGAAACCGTCTGGGAAACAGCAGGTCTTTGCCAGGTGAAAGCGACGAGGTGGTGTGTCCTACCTTTCGCTGTGAGGAGAGTCTCGGTAGGAGTCGGGCGTCTCTCTCGCGTGACGGAGGAAGCTGTTGCCTTCCCGTGGCCCGCCGATGCCGTTGAGACGGCCCCGGGGCCCTGCTGGGCTGGCGTGCCTGCTGTTCTCCATGGAGGAGCTGACGAGCACCGAGTGGCTTTCAGAGAGGATGCTTTCAGTGTGGCCATTACTCCAGCTGGAGAGCAGCAAGAAGGGAAAGAGAAAAGGGGACTGTGAGAGTGGGCTTTGGTGGCAAATGCGTATGAGCAGAAGTTTAGCCAGGGAGAGGAGAGGCTCTGCTGCTACTCAGGAGCTGCAGCATAACCTTTGGGTTGCCAACTGGGACTGCAGAGTTTAGTGAATTATACGAATCCACGGGCATAAAGGTGATTTTGCATGTAGTGATAAAAGGAGAGGGAAGGAGGACTTTCCAGTCATCAGAACTGTCACTGATTTATCAATTTGCCAATACTAAAATTCACTGTGACAGTGTTGGAAAGCCATTCAGATAATAAAGGTGTTTGTAAATTCCTGGGAAGATAATTAGTTAGGTGATATGCCATCAAATATTGTTAGTCTTAAAATGAAAACACTATGAAGGGAGCATAGATCTTCCCTGGTTTGTTGTTTTACACGTGTTTTTGGTTTTGCAACAGCAACAGATCAGATATTACAGCTGCTATTTGCCTTCCCCCTCCAGTACCTGTGGCTAGGTGTCTGAGTGACTGTCACGGAGTGATGTGTTGTTGAGGTGTAGTGGCTTGTAGAAAACGAGGTCTCTGTTTCTCTCTCGATGATATGCTCACTGGAGATTACATTTTTCGAAACGCACTGCTGAAAAAACCCAGACAAACCTCAGGTTTACAAACTGTAATTCACAGCACATTTGCAGACATAATTCTCAATCCCTCCTTCCCAGATTTCAGTCTTTTACGTGTGCCAAAGCACAAGTTTTGTCACTTAAATACATGCAGAAACCATACTGACACACTTGAGCATGTTCATGTACACCTCTGCGTACACAGCCCATCTCAACTCAGAACAGGAGGCAAATGGGGAAGGTAGCATAGGTCTGCATCCCAGTCAAGCCATAAAAACATATTTAAGAAGGGTATGAGAAGTCCCAATAGACAGATGTGTGGAAAAGCAACCTCTCTTTACTATCAGCTACACCAAAAATGCTATTCTCTGATGGAGAAGATGGCAGCAGTTTGCAATAGCAATTTTTTCTGTGTGGAGAAAGCCAAGAGAAATCAGTCACCAGCCTGCATCAGGTAGATGTTTAAAAGCTGTGGGGTGAGCTTTCCTGTGGCACTGGCAGCCTAGTCTGAAGCGTGGGCAGTGAAACCTACATTGACGAGCTGGACGTTATCCGGCGGTGGGTTGGGGTGGTGCGGCCCATTGGCCATGTTCATCACATTGTTCCTCTCCGAGCGCAGGCTCTGCCGAAGGCGGTCATGCAACTTTTTCCTCTGCTTCCTGTGCATGAAACACGGAAACGATTTTAATAGACAAAAGGAAAGCAGCTGCACCTTTCAGCATATTGATGTTGGTGATAATAATATAACATCACTTTTTTTTTTGCCAGAAAATTCTCCACTGCAGCTCTGAAAACCATAGGTCTAATTGCAGCTGGAGCTGTGGGGACCTGCACAGGCAGAAGGATATTTGGGATCCCTTCCAGGAGTCAGCAGGACACAGGGGGACAGAAATAGGAGAGGAAAAGTGAAGCCATTTCTAAGCAATGCTCTGTCTCAGGAGGAGCTCTTTTCTGAGGGGGAGAGATTTTAACCCAGTCACCTTGACACCCTCACAAGGGCCAAGGCAAAGTTTCTGACAGCCCATCTGACTGCCTCTCTATTCACCACAGGGAGCCGAGGTGTCTGTGCCTCAGGGCTTGCTTGCAGACACCAGAACATGGTCTTTGTGATGTGGCAGTTACACATTTTTTGGTGGGATTCATCTCCTACCTCAACAGCATACTTCAAATACATAAACGTGTTAAAGAAGAGAAGAGTGCAGAGGAAGCCTCAGAAATCCAAAGTGAGAGTATATGAGGTAGGCCTGAGTCTGCAGACTTCCTGCAGCTCTGGAAGATTTCGTTTCAGCAACATCAGGTTTGCTTTAGAACCTAATGATTACCAGGTAGATGCTACGGCTGCTGATGCTTTTAGTAGAACTATCCATGTTACAATGACATGATCTCTGACTGACTTTGATGCTTCTACTGTGTCCTATCCTTAGCTGCTGTTTCCCCACTTGCTAATAACATGTAAGTCCTATGAGGAGCAGCTGAGGGAACTGGGGGTGTTAAGCCTGAAGAAAAGAAGGCTCAGGGTTGCCTTATCACTCTACAACTGCCTGAAAGGACAGTGTAGCCAGGCGGGGGTCGGCTTCTTCTCCTGCACAAGTAGCAACCGGACAAGAGGAAGTGGCCTCGAGCTGTGCCAGGAGAGGTTCAGGTTGGACATCAGGAGGAATTTCTTCACGTAAAGGGTTATTAAGCATTGAAACAGACTGCCCAGGGGGTGGTGGAGGCACTGTCTCTGGGTGTGTTGAAGAAATGACATGGCGACAATTAGTGCCATGGTCTAGTGGATAAGGTGGTGGCCAGTCAAAGGCTGGACTCAATCTCAAAGGTCTTTTCCAACCTAAATGATTCTGTGATTCTGTAATCCTTCCAGCTCTCCTCAGAAGAACTTTTCAGAAGATCATTACAAGCTGTCAGCAACAAAACTTACAGCACAGTAAAACCTGGCACTGTGAAGGCTATGCAGAACACACTTAATAGAGCACCAAAATAAGTAAGTGGGGAAAGGGCTATTCAGTGTCAGACTTAATTTACCAATATTATCCAGTCTTCTCTCATTACACTGGAGAACTTGCACCATACTGTCACAGAATCCAGGGCGGAGATGGGAGCATGCAGGCTCCAAAACACTGTGGAATGCATATGACCTTGGCTGTAGCAAAAGCTAAAATACATACTAAGCTGCATGCAGAAATGCACATAGTGTTTGCAGGGTAGGACAGTGTAAGATGTAACTATTTTCAATCTTGTTTTGAACTCAAGGGGACTATTCCAAGCTTTACAAAAAGAAGGAGTAAGGGAGGGCAATAAGTATGTTGAAGCTTGATAGCCATGAAAGCTTAAAGATCATGAAAATATGACTTGACACTCAGCATTTCACGTATTTTCTCTGTATGTATGTGCCTGGATAGTGGAAAATGCTTGATTTATATCACATCACATGAATGACATATGTAGATACATCTGTTTTGGAAATGCTCCCGTCTCAGAAGGATACAGTCTGTGATTCATGTGGACTTTATGCTCGGAGGATAATGAGGCAACATCTTAGGACATGTAAGCAGTTAAGGTGTATAGAGAACACAGTGCCAGGAGACATTTTGAGCTACCCAAAGACCTGCTGGGCTGAGAAGCAACACTCAAGCAAGGTTTTAACTTGATTTCACAGCTCTCTTTCATGAGAGTCTCAAGACCTTGGGAGCTGAAAACAACCCGAGTTCCTTAACATGGGAGAGAAAGTGAGTTCTAGAGGGAGTTTGAGTTTGTCATCTACAGGACTGAAATCCTTGCATATGTAACCTGGGAATCCGTTCCTAGAAAACTGCATTACTTCCCACCTTCAGTGACTAATGTATTTTAATTTGCATGCTTTTATCTGTGCTGTTTGTCCTGTAGTAAAAGGATACTAACTAAAAAATGAAATTACTCCACAAAACTGAGAAGAAATAATAATGGGAAAGCTAGTGTGTACTTCACTTAAGAAGTTTTTTTCTTCATGTAAATTATTTGCAGGTAAAGTACCTCTGAATTAAGACTCAGTGTCTGAAGATATTGTCTTGGCAATTGATCAGCAGTATTTCCTTCAAGGAGACCAACTAAATCTAAGCTATTACATTGGCTGTTCTCCTAATACCATTCCAGGATTTCTCCTGGTTTCTGAGTTTTCCCCTATTTAGGAAATAGAGCATATGCAAATCACCTCATAGATACCAGGCTGGCATCACTGATTCATTTGGAGGGCCACGTCCTGGCGTAGCCCTCTCATCAGGTGTCTTTGAAAACATTTAACTTTTGGTTCACAGTGATTGCTGATAGCTGGGCAAAAAAAAGCATCCAGACCTCTGACGGATTCTGCGGGCTCTTTATACAGAAAACCATAATTCAGGATCCTGACTAAATGTGTGTTGAAGTACGTAGGTACGTGATTTTTAAAAGCAGTAATTAATCTGATTTTTTATCACTGTTTCAGTTGTTCCCCACTGACCACTGGCACAAGGTTATGGGTGTGAGAGTTGTGTGTGTGCGTCTGGACCTTCACTGAGAGGGACAAATGATCTTTCTCCTCCCACACTTTTAACACATCCATTATTGGTGGGGTTTACAACAAAAACCAACAGTCCAATTGCCAATCAGGCCCTGAAACAGTAAATTATGTTTATACAAATGTGGAATATTTATGATAAGGGTTTTCTGTGTTTTGGTGGAGAGATTTATATGGGCAGCCAGAAGTTTTGGCAGCAGAAATTCTGCTGATGTTCTGTGTAATTTATTGTCTAGAGTGGCTCCTGCATGTTTGAGAGACACCCCCAGTAATTTAGAGACCCACAGAATGCATTTAAATGCCTACTTTTGCACTGAGAGCACTTTCGTGTTCAATTTTTTTTTGGCCTTGGGTGTATAGTAACTTCTAGCATCATTAATTGTGTCTCAAGTACAAATTAGATTTATACATAAAATTTACTGCTGGAAAGCAACATGATTCCAGTGTTGGAGTTTGTTTCTTTTCAACAGGGGAAACCAGCTGAAATGGATGATGGAAAAGAAAACAAACAAACAAACAAACAAACAAACAAGACCAAAAAAAATTGCAATTACATTTGAAGGCTGAGAAACCTTTCAGATACCTGTCTTAATTTTGCACTGCTGATGGACATGAAGACCCACATTCATCTGGCTTGGACCAGAGCACTCTGGTGCTCAAGTTTGTGTCTTAAGCTCACCTCTAGAGAAATCCAGATACAACCTTATGCCCAGAGAAGCTACAGTCAACTGGGAAGGCCCTGACCAACAACCACAGATATGAAATAGAAGAGAAAAGTTTACTTGGTTTTGCAGTAGGCCACCACACACATGATGCCAACTACTAGAAGAGCAATGCAAATGCCAGTTATGGTCAGCACCCGTTTCTGGTACAGTTCCTCAGCTTCTAGAAAGGGACAAAAACAGAGAAAGTCACAACATGGAGGATGGCTAGGCAAGGAGAACAAAGTCAACAGCTGTCATGCTACAAACCACTGCACAGATTCACACAGCCACACCGAGACACCACACTTCATGCAGAATCATTACTGACTGCAAGAACAGGACTACACCACAAACTATTAATACAATAGTGGGGATGAGAACAATTACAGTCAAAAGTCACTTTTTCTTTTTTTTTTTTTTTAAAGCCAACAAGAATAATACTTAAGAAACAACTTCATAATTGACAAACACAGCATTTGCTGGAAATAAAAATGCAGTGTGGTAAGGTAATAATATGAATTTGCAAATGCTTTGGAATTTTGCAAAGACAGCTGGAATGAAAGCCATTTTTACAGGTCTTACGAGAAATTTATTTTTTTATTATCTTTTTTGTATTGTTTTCATATCCAATATCCCTCTGGTCCCATGTCAACTTATATCTCAGCTGTCTTTACAGGAGAAATTTCAAAATACTCTTCTACTTTTGAGACATGAGCTTGGCTTGTAATTATATCACCAATGGAAATGAAGACAGGTTTTGAGCTCTGGTCATAAAATTCAGGCTCCTTCTCCAGTGCTCCTTCTAAAACACACCAATATCAACAACCAGCAGTGCCTTGTGTGAGAGAAATGCAGAGTTTCGACTTGTATCCCTTTGTGACCAACAAAGGAACTCTCTATCTAGGGTGGCAGCTTGCTCAGTAATGGCAACTGGTTACTGATCTTTCATCAGAGATACTTCACTTTTATAAAGGTGTTAGCAGCACTGCTAATGTTTGGGCTGGAGCTACCAATGCTTTCCAGCCTTGCTCATGCTTGGCAGAGAGCACTGCTGAGTGCTCTGCTGGGGAAATGTTATGTAAGGAGCTCTGATACAGAGGCGCATTCTGTGTTGACGCTTTACAGATGTAGCTTTGTGTCCCTGCTGTTAGGAAAAAAATGGATGTCTAGCTTTACTCAAGTCTTATTCTTGATTAAGCAGACAGATAATAGTGATCTGCAATATCGACCACAGAATACCAGCAGGTGATTAAAAATAAATGAATGAAGTAGAGCTGCATAGCTTTGCACTACCTTTGGGATAAATGCCAGCTTTATTCCTGCTGGCTGGTACAGAGGTGCACAAAGGCCTCTCACATGTGCTATATGTCTCTGTCCAAAGGATGTGCTGTCATAAATGACACACGAGTTTGGGGGAAAATACTCCTTACTAAACAGGAAGCAGTATTCCCTCCAATGTGTTTCCAGAGCTTGTCTAGTTTTGTTTTAAAATTGCTGTGGGCAAGTGGCAAATACTCCATGCAACAAACCAAAAAGCAAAAATAAACCTTAATTTCTCTGATACAATGCACCACACCATTGAATAACTTTGTCTTACAAGCCAAACCCACTGTAAACCAAACACCAGCAAACAGGTCATGAGCACTGTCAGACAAAATTAATAGCACTAATTATTAACAAAGATGGGGGAAGGGGAGAAAAGAAGTGAGTTTGGTAAAACTAGGATGCTGCAAAAATGTATTAAAGAAAAGTAAATATAACTCCAAGAACAGAAAGTCAAAAAAGGGAAGGAAGAAAGGGCTGAAACTGCAACCAAACCAAACTAGGACGAAGAAAAAGAGGAAGGTGAAATACAAGGAACGACAGGAAAAAAGGGTAGAGAAGTCAACTGCAGGCCTGGCACAGCATGCTTGGAACTGGAAAAAAACAGAGAGAAGAAATGCTTGGGAACAAAAAAAAAAAAGGTTGAAGCAGAGTGTGAAGGGATTTCTCATACAGCATAACTCCTCGCCTAGGCTAGTTAGTGGCACTGGATCCCCTTCCCTTTTTTGCCCCTTCTGAAAGCGCTTATTAGTTAGCCATGGAAATGGTGTATTACGAGGATTTCGCAGGAAACAGGAGAATTGTGCTAAGCAATTTAGGGGCTAATTTGAAATGTTTTGAATTATTATTATTTTTCTTATTGTCATGCTGTCAGCTGTTAGCTTATGAAAGCAAAATGAATAATGACATATCAACCCATTTTTTTTTGGAGGGCAAGGGAGAGGAATTGAAGATTAACAGTGGACACTCTGCTCAGTTTTTATACTGAAGGAAAAATTGCACTGACTACAGGAGGTTTGCTTCAGGCTAAGGCTGCTGCAAATGAGCTGGGCAGCTGGCTGGTGATGGCCTGACTGAGTTTTCCAGTGGGCTGAGGCTTGTTGCTTGTGTGTGGGACTTTTCTGTGTGCTCACTAACTGCAGGGAATGGCGGATGCAGAGGGAGCAGGGCTGTGGGTGCAGCCCTGAGCAATGCTCCTAGCACCAGCAAGTCTGCTGGGACTATAGGTTTTGAGGGGTATGGGAAATTAAACCCCTGCATCTGCTTTCACAGCCTTAGTTCCCTCCTGTGCCCTTTGAAACAAGGCCCTAAGGACAATGCAGCTTGACAAGATGTGCATGAATGGTGGTGCTACCATGCCCTCCCTCAAACTCTGGGGGCAAGGTCTGCCTAGGAAAGCACATGTACCTGGGCATGTCATGCCCAGCAAATCAGCAAGCTCTCACGTAAGCCTGGCTGTGCTCCCGGCTGACAGGGGACAGCCAGGGCCAAATAGGGGGTGCCCTGGTGCTCTGCAATGTGGGTGACAGGGGATGCTGGCAGCTGGGACAGCTCGGGGATCCTGGTCAAGACCCTGCAGATGGCATGGTTCCTCAAAGACAAGCCTTGGACCCTCTGTTTAAGGCCAAGAAGAGTTTTGCAAAGAACTCCTGTGGGGCACTTGTGGTTACTCTACATCTTGCCCCAAAACTGCCTTCTCTCTCTGACCAGTGTTAACGCTTATGGAGTCAGTTAATGACACCCAGAGAAATAACACATGCCAATCAAACCATCTTGAAAAAAATTTATAGCAGCCGTGCAGGAAAGTCTGTAAAGAACTGTATGTGCAGTGAGAGTTTAGAAAATATTTTAGCCTGTTAAGTACTAAAAATAATTTCAATAATTTATTTCCCCTACAGAATGCTAGGAAAATCAAATCAACCTAAGACTTACGTCAAGATATTAAATATGCAGCCTTTCAAATATGCATATTATGCAATTAATTTCACATCACTCTAATTCACACATAATTGATGGTATATGAGGTTTTAAATTTGCTCTGTTTTAAAGTTTTTCTTCTTACAGATCTCTGGGGATTTTTAAAAGAATTTAATTCCAAGAGGTTGTTCTGCTGATGTAATTTCATATATAAAGCAATATTTGCATGTCAGATTTTAAAAGGATTTTAATTTAACTCCTCATATGTTAATGTAGCCATATATCTTCCACTACAATCTAACACATATGAGTGGGAATTAATGCTACCTTAGGACAATAATAAAAACAGAAATAAGATGGGTTGTGAGTGATTTTTTAAATTTGGCCTTGTAATGGGTTTTCCACAGTTCACAGCTTAAGCTAATGATATTTTGTGGGGGCATTTTTAATAAGAATGTGAACCAGAACAGTTGTGGTTTTTTTTCCCCATTTACCAACAATTATAGGAGATTCCAGACTAAAACTGACCTGAATGTCAAGTTAGCCTATTCAAGAAATGCATAATTTGTACCCTGAATAAAAATAGCCAGTCAGATAAGTACAGTCTATTCATGAATAAGACTTAAAAGATCTATTCTATTATATTTAAAACTGAAGTGTGAAAATAGTACCCACTGCCAATGTTCTTGTTGAGTTTAGTTCTAGAAATACTGAATATATTTGCTGACTTGAGGGTCTGGAGTCTACCTGTAAACTTCTACTTTAATTCCTAAATAACTTTCAGTCCACTTCGAATTTACTGACCTGGAAAGGAACATATATATGGATATCATTTACAGATATGTATAGGCAACTGATTTACACATGATGTGTAACCACCTAGATGTGGTTTTAGACATAAAACTTTTCTTGAAAATCAGAGCTCAACACTGCAAATTTGCAGAATTTTAAGTGGCCGTAACAGTTTCTCTCTTTTAATATACTAGTTAGATATTTTGCTTAACACTTACAGTGTTTCTGAAACCTGGCAACCTGAGAAAAACTCACCAAAAGCAGGTATCAAAACTAGTCAAGACTATACAGCAGAAAAAGAAACGTACACTACGTTATGAACACTTCAGTAATTCCTAGAACTCCTTAAGTCTGAAATATCCTATCACTATTACCATTTTAGTGAACTGATCTCCACTAACACTTTGACAAGGGTTCTTGTTATAGCTGTATGATCCCTTTTAAAGCATAAAGAAATTGGTTAGGAATTGAAAAGGGGAAGTGGAGAAAAAAAATAAAAAGGGATTTATCTCTCAGGGTCTAGAATCTGTAGGCTAAAAGGAATGATTGATCCATACCCATAAATTCAATCCCAAGATGCTCTGCCAATGCAGAAAGTTGTCAAAAAAAGAAAGAAAAAGGAAAAAGTTTCAGAAAAGAGCAATACACTGTACTTAAAAATAAATTACATATGAGAATTACAGCTATTCTGTGTCTGCACATGAAACAGGACAAAGGGCACATGGTTACATGGGCAGTGCTCAAATGCACCCCTCTTAGCTATGTGACCAGACCTTCTGCAAGGCTTATACACAAAAATTTGTATACATGAGGCATCTGAGCAGCCATAGTCCAGGGAATGCAACAGGAACCATCAACCCTTAAAGATCTTACTGAGATGAACAGGGCTGTGGCCTGAGGATGCCATGTACAATGGCTGATTGTTTTCACATGGGAACATGCCAGCAAAGGGATGCTCTACCAAGGGCAGCATACCCCTGTAAATGGGTTGTGCATTGCTCTCCCCTCTGTCCCTGCTTCTGTCCCCAGAATGCCTACCCTTGCTCTTGAAGGTTGTGACCTGGAGGTGGCTGGCACTGCTTACTCAGTAGTGGGAGTCCTCTGCTTGCAAATTGACTGCAGCAGGCATCCAGCTTCTGGAGAATGAGGAGCCAAGCCCTTTTCCCTGTCTTTGGACTGTGCTGTGTTGGCAGAGCAACTTGTTGACCAGCTGGATGGGCCCTGGTGTGTAGGGCCTGATCCCGTTACACGAATCACATGCCTAAATCAGCACTCCCAGGTCCCACCACCTGTGGGTAAGGAAGAACACAAGTTTCCCCCCAGCAGGTACCCTAGGAGACCCTTCCCATGGGGCCAACACCACAGCCATGGTAGCTCTTGCCTTTTTTTGTTCTTGTGTGCTGTGAAATTTAAATCCAACGGTAATTTTCACGGCAAATGGATTTTTTAATGTAGTTTGCACACATGGGGAATGTCAATTCTTTGTTGCCAATCAGTAACATTTTAAGGGTTAAGTAAACTGGAATCCATCCAAGTCTCTTCCTAAAGAGCCAGTATCACATGCCTACCTGAACTCTGCTAGTGATATACATTAGTTGCATAGAAAGCTTGATTAAATCTTCAATAAAATGAATGACATGCCCATGCATATATATTGCTGTAATTATGCTTGCTTATAGGTGAGACACCTAGTTTGAAGGTAATTTAATTTCAGGGAAGTCATTCATATCATGCAGTTTCTATTTAATATAATTCAATAGGAAGTTGGTATTTAAAATGGGAATATATTCTGGCTGGAAGGCCTAACAAGAAAACATGCTGAAGAAACATGCATTGCTTATTCAAACGTAGATGTTACGTAGCTCTGACTTATCTACGGCATCCCTACTTACATTCTCCAGATCTGATAAGCAGAATATCACAACATTTCTCATTTTATAAACAGGCCATTATTTTTTATATTTTCCTACTTAGCCTGGTATTTTTGCACACTTTTTACATGCAGTGTGGCTTCTATTGAATATTTGTCTCTAGGTGGTCTAAGAATAAGTACAGTTAATTATTTTTAACAACTCAGTTTTCATTCTGGTTGTGACTGGGAGACCTGAGAGTATTGCAGAAAAAATGCTTAGGAAGCAATTTTTTTTCCCCAAAGTTATTTAAATCTACAACTTGTAGGATATATTGTAGCCTGCTGAGATGCAGGGTCTACAGAACAAGAGGGTGGTGCTGGGAGATGTGGAACAGAATCCTCCAGAACTGCATGCTCTGTTTATGAGTGGTGTGTCACAGCTGCTGGGCACTCAAGACTTTGGGGTGGCTGCTGCATGGGTTCAGGTGGGCGGGCAGCCTGGAGACATGGTGCTGCCCAGTGAGGGTGAGCACTACCTCAGATTTTTGTAGAGAACTTGCACCTGGCAAAGAAAGGACCCATTTGGACCAACAGCAACAGCAGAGAGGTCCAGGAAGTCCAATTTCAACTCTGAAGCACTGAAGTGTTATGTTTCTTTCTGTGGGTAATGGAAAATTCTAAAAAAATATAAATTCTTCTTCATGCAATTATAATTGAAAACGAACTCAATTCTCCTAAACTATCACAGAGCACAGCCCCTGTAGGTCAGCCATTTCTATCTGAGGGACTGGGATATGGTCCCTTTGTGACATTTAGATTCTCCTTTGGATCCAAAATCTGGTTCATTGCAATAGTACTCAGGTGGGAAAACTGCTTTTGAACTTGATGTGTTAAGTCCTATGGTTCCTGTAAAAGTGACAATTGATTAAAATCTCAGAAGCATGGAAAATTTGTCCTTTCATAATCGAAGTATCCTATCATAGCAATTTTAGCACTTCGTGAACGTTAACTGAGCAGTTTGTAGTGAAAACCTGTCTTTTTTAGCATTGAGCAAAAGATGGACAATGGCAATTTTTCACATCTGCTTGTTCATTTAAGAGTCGGTCTCAGCACATAAAGTGTACAATTTGGGGTGCAGAAAGGCTTTAGAAAATGGCAATTTCAGGTAAGATTGTCTACTAACCTCTTACAGATGTGACTACTTGAGAAATATATAGAAAATAAGAAATACTGAGGTAGCAGAACAGCTAAAGGCAGACTTTTGAAGACCTGCAGTTTATATGAGAAGGCTCAAAAATCTAGGCCATCACACAGTAACTGCAGTTTCAGTTATCCTTCTAGAATATTGCAGCTTTTCTCTTGCCCATTTAATGCCTCAGCCAGGTTCATTGTGACAGTATGAGGCAGGGGCCATTGTCATCCAAAAAGAAAATTCCTTCTGCCCTTCTTGGTACTGTCCCTCTTGCTCATCAGGGATGGCAAAGCTGAAATGGACACTGTTTAAACTGGTGCCCCATGCTGAAGGAAGGCATGGACCATATTCAGTAGGTGCCCAAGAAGGCCCACAGCATGCCCCCGGCCAGTTCTAAATTCACAATTCATAGATAATTGTTAAATAGTGAAGTAAGCAAGTCCATTGGCCCTTTAGGTGGGGTCCTTGGTCCATCTGGGGCATTTGAGAGGACAAAGGGTTTACCTATGATTAAACTCTAGAGACATTTCCTCAATCTTCTATTAATTCATGGCTTTATCACTGTTTCCTATCCCAGGGATCATTCTGCACAGCACTGTTATAACAGTTCCTATGCCTAACTCCATGAAAATTACCCAAAACATTTAATGTTTACTCATTATTTTTGCTCTCCCCCATTTGCCTTGATTCCTTGACTTCAGGGCAGTGCATGTGTGAACATTCAGACAGCAAATGTATCTGCACGGAACAGCTGCATTTTTGCAACAATTTCTGGACTGCCTTCTGCTGTCTTATGGACCACTGGTGGACCACAAGCCTCAAACTCAATGAGATGAGTCAAGGTAGCCTTGCACACTGTTGGGGCAGGGCATTTCCAGAATGCCCAGTGGTGCCTTGTTCTGATCGGCAAAACGTCTACAGCCCAGTAACTTCAGGACTCTCAAATACCAACTGCAGTGCAGATTTCTGAAGACAAATTTTCTTTAACAGCCAAATTAAGACAGTAACAGCTCATTGGTAGGCACACATGACTTGGAACCCCTTGACTCTTTCTTTCCAAATGACGAAAGACCCTTATGAAAGCAAGTGAAATTAGATAGCTGTATAGTTCACACATACACTTTTGTTTCCTGCTAGCACTTACGCTGTTTAGCATGCCACTTTACTTTGTACTTTGCAAAAGCTTAATCTACAGAACTAAGTTAATCATCCACAACGCTTGGTGCAAAATATGAGCTTGGCTTTAAGCCCCAGATGCAACATTTGCCTTTAGAGAACTCTAAGTCCTCTGTTAAATAGTATGCTCTGGTCTGCTTTGGGTTTGATAATAAAAAGTCATATAAATGCTTATTCACTGATTTTTTTTTAGTTAAGTATAAAGTATATCTTTAGCAGTATAAGAAATCAGATGTTGCAGTGCAGATGCAGGGCAGACAGAAGTGCCAGACTCTCACAGCCATTGACTCGGCCTCTCAGAGTGGCCTAAGGTAGGTAGTGGCATGCTCTCCTGCCTCTGCATTTCAGGGACAGGAAGCGCTTGACCAACTTAATTACTAATTACTGAGCATAACTCTTGCAGCAAGGCAAAGGCATCTGTGCCTTTTCCATGGAGGCAACTTCAGAAAATCTCAACCAGTGTTAGGAAACTGAAAAACAAAGGAAGGAAAACCCACCTAAACTTATTTTTTTTTTCTCCTGGATTGGAAAATGAATTTATAATCAACATAAAATTCTTTTATAATTTACAGATAAAATTCAGCAGCTAACAATGGATCTCATTTTTTTTTTACACCGCCTCCTTTTAAATTATTCTTCCAAGATCAGAAAAAAGTCTTCACTGCACTTTTCACCACAATCCACAGAAAAGGCCACTTAAAGCTAACATTTGGTAAACAAATACTGTAACAGAATAAAAATTTTTAAAGCCATCATTACCAGAGGTGTTTAACTATAACTCATACTAATAAAGCTTCTAAAAGAGGGCATAAAATGCACACTTGAATGCTGGAAGGTCCAGTCACCAGTCAGAACAC
>WEKY01003854.1:64202-97459 GCA_013390045.1 Picathartes gymnocephalus | reverse complement strand
GCAGAGCTGGCAAGGAGAAGGTAACAGGATTTTCCATTGGCTCCATCGCTGCAAATTTCCACCGGGATAAAGAGAGTTGCAGCAGCAGTAAAATTCATTGCATCTGGACCAACTCTGCAGAAGGAGGCTTTCTGTCTGTGGTGTGACAGGAGAGGCATGGCCTGGAGAAAATCAGTGATGAGGCAATTGAGAGCAGTGAGCTGTTCCTACAAAGTGCAAACTTTTCAATCACCATTGTGGGCAGATAATAAGAATCTTTTCATTTACACTGTAGAAACTTGTTCAAGGCAGCAGCAGAGGTGTAATAATAGACTTTGCTTCTGGAACTGACAGCAGGGGATTGAGATAATCCTCAGGCAAATACGGGTCTCTGTGATTTCCCCTCTTATTTTATGAAAGGTCCTACTTCTTTCCTTAAAGCAGAGGCCTGTTTGAGCTTCCTGAAATCTCAAGCCTTCAATGAAAGAGCTGCATGGAACCAGGAGTTCAGTCCTGCCTAAAGCTTAAACCTACCCCACACCATTGGCAATGATAGAGTTTATAGGAATGGGATTTCTCAGGAAAAAGCCACCTCCTGTTTGCCAGCCCCAGCTGCCTCGATGGCAGCAGCGCAGGCAGATCCGGTGCTGTATTCCTGTCCCCCCTGTTCTTGTCCTGCTGGAAGGAGGCAGCAGTGCACCATAATGAACAGCAAATGTTAAATGCTTGGATAAAGATAAAATTCAGCTGTATTCAGTCTACTTTTTAAAATAATAAACCCTAAGAGAAATGGAGTGGTTGTTTAAGGGACTCAGGTATTTCCTAAAATCCTGCAGTAAAACTTGTCTTCTGCAACACCAGTACTACTGAAATGAGAGGACCCTGACTTCTTCAGCTGTGTCCTCTCTTCCTTACCATCTTTAATGTTTTTTACTCTGAAGAAATGGGAGGAGATCATCTGGCCTTTGGGAATATAGGAAGATGGAAGACTCTCAGGTTACTCTGCTTGGAAGTCTGGGGACAGCCCAAGATTAAAAGCCTTCCAGGAGAGGTCAGCTGTGAAGGGTGTGCTCACTTGTGATGGGGTTCTCTTGAGAAATTTAAAGTCCCTCCTGAGACCCTGATGATCTGCCTTCAGTGTTTCTTTCTGAATGCCTGCACTTTATTACCTCCTGTGGAGCTCCCAGGGCTCCCAGTGAAATTTGTTCAAGTGTTTGCAATCACACCAACCCACTCACCCAGCCCCATGAAGTCATGCTCAAAAACTGCAGGATGTCAAATGTCATTGGCATTCCTTCATTGCCTCTGGAGCCCAGGATCCTCCTGCTAGCCCTGACCCAAGCCCAGGCTTATTTATGACTTACAACTACAGCAACGTATGTGGTTTTTATTAAGCGAAAGCCCAGGGGACCAGTTTTTAAATGAAGCAAAAAAATGCACAGGAGCCTAAATATCTGTCATTTCTGTAACGTACCAGGCTCTCCAGCAAATCATAATGCAATTGATGTATTGCACAGTTTGTGCTGCAAACTAATCATGTCAAGGGGACTGAAATGGGCTCTTCATTCAGTTATAGCCTCTTCTGTGTTGGCAAGGATCTAATGCATTCACTTTAACTATAATAAGGATGAAATGCGTAGTTATTTTAAATGGAAAACACTTTTATTTAATCAAAAACTTTTTGATAAAGTAAAAATTTTGAAATATTTATGGTCCAGATGAGCTGGATGACTATTGGTACTGGTCTTGCTGTTCCAACCATTTTACTGACAGTGGTTGGTTACTCTTGCAGGTATGAGGCTGCTTTTTGCCTTACATCACTGGAGTTGACTTCTGGACAGTTACTGACCAAAATTTTGCTGCAATGACATTGTCATTTGTAAACTAGCAGAAATGTTCTAAGTAACACCCAACATTATGTGAAGGTTTGAGGTTAAGCATCCACTTATTTTAATAGCTTTATTTATTTTGTTTAGCCCCTAGAAGCCATCATTGACACTGGACCATTGCTTTTAATTGCCTCACTTAAACAGCACATTTCAAAGTCTGCAATTGTTTATTGGGTTTATGATAGTTAAAACATTTTTTGTACAACTAATATGGAGAAATTATTTATTTTATTACACTTTTTGAATTTTCAGCCTGGCAGGTAACAATAAGTAACACTCAAGTGAGCTGTCCCATGGATACGAGATTTTCGTAGTCAGTTTTCTTATGTGGGCAGAGGCAGAGAATAGCTGCAGAGTCGCTGGTATTTAATGTGAGCTGGCAGGAGCACAGCTGGCCCTGACATGTGTCACAACACATAGACCCAGCACGTGTATGGGAGGCAGCTCTAGTGCTTGTGGAGGCTCAGCACTGAAACAGGCATCGGCCTCTTTATCCTCTGTCTGTGCATCTGTTCTTGGCATGAAGGTGTGTTTAGTTCCCTACAGAAAGGACTAGGATTCTCTCATGAACATATTTCCACTCACTGCCCTGGGACATAGTGACCACTTTCAGGACAATCTTGGTTTTTTCAGAAAAATCTATTCTCATACAAACCTGTACATAAACTGCCCTCATTTAGATGCACAATCTCTAATCATTTTGCTCTGCCTAAAGAAGAATAAATTCCTTTAAATATAAACTTGTGTTTACAACATCTTGGATAAACTCCATGCTTAAAAATTCCTACAAAATTCACTGAGGTGATATAAACTTCTTCATTTACATGAAATAATGCAAAGGGAAAGTTCTTGACACTCAGTGTCAGGCATAAAATGCACTCAGCCTGCCAGCTGTGCACCTGCATCCACAGGGGACACCTGTGGATAGCAAGGCCACTGAGATATTTCACTCTAGCATTCCGCAGAACTTTTTTCCCCTTCTTGTTACATGGAAATTCTGTTGACGTCTGTAACTTTTCAGTGTTCTCATTTCAGTCCCTGCTCTCATTACTTACAGCCATTTATTTGGGTAATTTACAGTAATTATGCAATGAAAACTTGTGCAGTAAGTTCCATAGGTTGGGACAGAGGTGCATGGACTTGGAAGACAATTACTCTGAGCTTGTTATGAAATACCTGCCAAACACCAGCAGCAGGTTCTTGGCAAGCAGAATGGAGTATGGAGAACCATGGGGATGCAATTTATCCATGGCTTGTCTTCACCCTCAAAAGTGGGGGCAGTTAACCCTTGACAGAACCACCATGCAGGTGAAATTTGTTCGATATTTGCAGTCAGGCAACAGGAGGTGTGGTATGAAATCCTTCAATAAGTTAGTCTTCACTGGCATAATGCTTCCCTTCCCTTTCATATCTCATCCCCTTTGCAGCCTGCTTGTTTCCATGTATGCAGAAGAGAAGCATTTGTGGCACGAGAATGAAATGTAAAACCTCATCAAAGCTCATGCACTCAGTTGCTTTGGTACCCCAGACCACTAAATATTTAACAAATAACACTGTGACACTGGCTTTTTTCCTTTTGGTTAGACATTACTATTAGAAAGCAGTTCTGGTAAAAAGTCTCTGATTTTTTGATGAACCAAGATTTATAAAGTAATTTAGAGATGTAAAGAACTATATACATTCGAGGTGTTATTATTCATGAATAATCAACCAAACAATTAACATAAAGGATGGCAGTCCTCTTACTTGCACTTTTGATGTTAAATGAAGGGAGACCAATAATACATAATGAATGAAGATAAAGCCAAATGAATTTCTGAATTTTGTTTGTAGATGAGTACATACATCAAATGGCCATCTGCCCATAGAGAAAGGATTAGAGGTCTCCTACCACTTTCATTCACAGCTGACAAAAGAAGGGAAATACAGTATTTCTCTTCTGTAGTCTCAGTGCAAATCTGTTGTAGATATGACTGAAACTTGTTGTGACTCAATATTAGAAAGCCATAGAAAGTTAGAAACTGAGGATAAAAAGTGCTTTTTCAAGAGCCATAGTGAACCTCATGAACTTTCACAGGCCAAACTGAAATATCTGTGATTCACTGATCAAAGTGGGTATGATACTAACTCTCAAATTAAAAGTCAGTTTTTCTAGAGAGTTTTAGGAAAAGAGAAACAGAAGAGAACAGAAGAGAAATTGAAATGAAATGAAATGAAATGAAATGAAATGAAAATACATCCATATGCTATAGATTTTGGCAACTCACATCCAAAATGATTTGGAAAGGAGGAAGCCTTGTGTGTACATTATCACTGAATCTTTTGGTACATCTCAGCAAAAGACCATATGCTGTATCACAGCTTAGGAAAGATTTTATAGGTCAAGCTGTTAAATACCAATTTAGTTCATAGGCTGCAATTTTGAACAGTTACCTCTGCATATGCAGAGTGTTTCAATCTCATTAAAAACTAAAAGCCCTTGTTTCTAGCAGATCACATAAAGGAAAACATTAGTCTGTTATACAATGTTCCTTCTTCACCTCGATAAATTCTTGGCCAGCAAGAACTGGTGTATTTGGGAAAGTATACACTGAATGTTCATGCAACACCATGTACACTTGTGGTGAAACAAAACAGAGGAAAAGCTGGCCATGATACAAAACACTGCAAAGAGAATTTGGGAATTTTTTATTTTAACAAGCAGCACAAATCTAGTTTTCTTCATGCAGTTTTCTTGCATGTTTTTATGTTGTATATATAGATTTAAGGGCTAAATTGCAGCCTACTATGGATGCTGTACACTGTGTAGTGGGGAGTACATGTCACCTGCGGCCTTCAGAACTGGAGAAGGATTCAGGTCCTTTCTGAGTCCTGCCAAACCCTATCAGCAACTAAACAGTTTTTTTATCTTCACCACTAATGGCATTTCAAGAGCAGGGTTGATAGGTAACTGGTTCTGGGCTGCTGCTGAAGGAGCAGCCTGCACACTGTGAACGGGGAAGGTGTCTCCCTTATTTTGGGAGTACTATGATCTCAGTCTCTCTAGTCAGTGCAAGTTTGCATGGGGTTACGTTTTCCTAATGTTCATTCATTGAAAATTTGTGTGTTTTTGTTAAGATATAGAAGGTGGCAAAATTATAATTATTACCTAAGTAAAGAGATTCTAGACCTTTGTGGTCCATCCAACATGGTTAACATAAGGCAGATACTTAGAAAATCACTCAAAATTGAGAATTCTCTTCTAGTATTTTCATGTGAAGCACTAAATGTAGTGCTTCATATGAAAAAATGGCTTTGCTAGTTTCACTTGCATACATTGCTAGGAATCAGAATAAAAGTGTATTTTTTTCTAAAATCCTACAGTTACATAGACAGTGCCTCCTAAATGTGTTTGTAGGTGATCCTTATTTTAAATGTTAATTAACTATTTAATTTATGTTAGGGAAAATAATTATTCATGACTGTTGTTATTATTATTGGCTGGGATCATATTGTAGTAAAATTTGAGAACCCTTTTCTTTTGTTACCTGAAATAATGCCCAGTAATGAGGTTGCTGATCCTTTCTCTACAACTGATTTGAGATCCTCTTCCCTAAATCTTATGACACTGATCAGTATTGCTAGAAACTTCCTTTCATAATTAGTGGAAGATTAATTTCTTTCTTAAATTTAGTCATACCTCTGCCCTTTTCCTTTGAAGTGTTTATATATGTTTTCTTCACTTCTGTGGGAAAAAATAATTTCTAAATAGCAACAGACTCATGAGAAACAAAGTGCATATTAAGAACTGCTGTCTCTTAGCATGCACCTCTACATCTTTTCATGAGTGTGTATCTATATCTCTATATAGAAATCTACAGTTTGTGGGTTTGGTTCCTTCATTGCTTTCAGGCAGCTGCAAATGTAAATGTCCAGTTGTTTTATTTCTCATTCTGATTCTGAGACTTTTTCTGTTTGATAACAGGAGATTGCACAGAGAAGCAGCATCTGACAGTGTGCAAATAAAATACCTGTCCCTTTGTCAGGTTTACAGCCACATAAAAACACAAAAAAGGAGTGAAAACAACTGCTCAAATGCAGAGCAGACATAAATCTTGTTTCAATAAAGCTGAAAAGTATTAACTGACTCCTGGAGTAAGGGGGGAGAGGGAGAACATAATGTTTTGGGGTGTTCTGTGCTGGAGCTGGGAGCACATTGTTCACTTTTACTTTCCAGTGATCAGACACAGTTATGGGAAAAGCACTCGAGTTTGGCATCTTTCCCTGTGCTCAACAGGCTCTGAAGGTGACATCCAGGGGGATCCCAGCTGGGATTCTGAGTGTCTAACCACTTACACTGGCACAAAGCAGGATGTTTATATTTTTAAGCTCTAAAGCTCTACACAAATAGGCCGAAGATTTAGCGAGGACACAATAATTGCTTTTCTTTCAACAGCAGGTGACATATTTCCCACTGAGAAAAATATAAGCCTGCTGCTTTTAGTCATAACATGAGCAACAGGAGGAAAATAGATGAGAAGGTGGGAAATGTCACCAGTTGTGTCTTGGAAAAGATGTTTGCAGGCATGAGTGTGCCTCTAAGTGCACAAAATTAAAACATTAAGTGACAGGTCTATGTTCATTGTTCATGAGCCACAAGTCCCATAATTATATAATTTAATAATAATAATAATAATAACCTGAAATTTTTCAATTTCAGAGAATGGTGGTAACTCTTTCTTGTTCCTTCTCCTTGCTGTGTGTAGCACACCTTGACTGAGCAGGGAGCATTTTTGTGTGCCTCAGGCAGTGTGAGGACAGGGAACAGCTCCAGGGGCTGGTCCAGAGAGAGAATGGGCACAGAAAGGGCTTTAATGCTGCTCTTCACACTTAGCAATGCAGACACACGCTGCTCTATCATCTTAATTAACAGCAATAACACTACACCTCTCTTACTGAATATCGGATGTTGATATCACACTGCATCCCTTTCCCTGTCGTTGTTTGCACAGACCCTAAACTTGGAGTTCATTTTCAAACTCGGTCCTCCCTGCAGCCTTGTTAGAGTGAGGTTTTCCTCTGACCTTGGGGTGGCCAAGGCAGGAAAAGCAGGGTAGCTGGGCTCCACACCTAACTGCCTCTCTGGGAGCTAACACATGGTGATGAAAAGAATGATCTAAATTGGTGGTAGAAGTGGTGAAATCCAGCCTAGAACTCTGCTCAGGTCGCACTGGAATTACACTGCTATCCACTAGAAATCTTTTCTGAGGCTTTGAGGGCATGCAAATAATCATTGTGAAACAAATTAATGCTCCCGTATAGATTATAGGTTAGTAAATACTTGCGGGTTTGCAGCCATGTTCAAGAATTTCCTCTTGATGGATATTAATATGTGCCTCATGTCTTTTTTAGATAAAGCAGTTAGAGTGTATCAGTGCCATAAATTAAAAATTAGATGTGGAGGAAATCCTCAGATCTCCCAGGAGAATAGTACATCTCCACGTTATTCCAACTCCAAGCTACTTTTGTGACGTACTCTATCTGTTAAGAATTGAATGCTGCCTTTTTTTAAAGCAAAGGTTTCCCCCATGTAGCACTAATCATGGCTAAATGAATAATTATTGACTTGTGGGAAGCAGAAAACTCTGTCATGATTAATAACTTAGTATTGGATTTGAAAGCAGAAGCTCTAATCAGGAGCATTTTAGGAGACAAATAATCTAAAGATCTTTTTCATCAAAATTGGAAAGATAAAACAATTCAGTATGGCTGGAGACTTATCAGCTGACACATATTAGCACAGGCAATGCAATCTGCCAAAGCAGCAAAAAATCACTTGTGCCTGAGATGTCTCTGGAGCTCATTATGCGACTCCCTCATGGAAAGGGCCTCTCCAGTTTTCAAGGCTGTAAGATTAAGGCACAGGATCTGAACTAAATAAATACTTTTTGAATTAGCTGTTTTCGTACATGTGTGTGTGTGTGTGTGTGTATAATGCACAATCACACCTGGCATGTTTTGGATGTCAGGTTAGAATGCAACCAGGCTCAAGGACTGGAAGGACTGAGGATGTTTTGTTTTCAGCCCTGGTCCTGCCAGGGTGGCTCAGAGAATGGGACTTGTTCAATGACTCAGTTTCCCCCGGTCTGCAGATCACTCCAATAATCTCTGTGAACTTCTTAACTTTTTTTGGCATTGCAGGAGAGCCTGAAAAGTTTTGCAGTCTGAAACAGCAGACTCGTTTGCCTTGTCTTAATCCTCCTGTGCACCGTATTTACTTTGTGGCTAGACAGATACTCTCATATTCAGCATGTCCTTCTGGCCCCAGGCATCTGATGCGTGAATGCAAAGTAATATAAGGGGGAATTCTGCTATCCACATAAGTGATTGTGTCTTTCAAATATGTACAGAGGAAATTTTTCTTCACCTTATTCAGTATGAATGCTAGGAAAGGAATTTATATGCTGGGCTTCCTTACCCTCCCCTCTCAGAAAAAGGAAGGCAAAGCTGTTGGATACACAGGAAGGAATGGGGAGACAGTTTTGAAAATTTACCAAAAGTCTAGAGGCATTGCAGAAATCTTCAAGGAAGCAGAATGAGGACATTTCCATTAAAATCTCATTAGGCACCTATCTACATCTTTAGCTGTTTAAATGCTCCATCTAACACTGTTTTTATTCCTTTGCGATTTGTGCTTCTCCTTTCAGCAAGTGGAGTGACATAAGCAAAAATGGCTGGACTGAAGGACCCAGGCCATTCTGAGCCCTGAGATTTGTTTGTTTAAGTAAACACTGCAAGATTAGGCATTGGCTGAAATCCTACCCCGAGCATCGCCTCAGGAGAGGCTACAGCAGGAGAATTGATTGGGATGCCAGCTCTAGGGCCTGAGTCACATCCCAGGTGTGTGGAGACCTTTTCTTTTGAGGTTCTATCCCTTCACTGCTACCACAAAAACCTTTGGGTGGAACAATTTTCTTTTACAGGACTCAGTTATAAAGGTTACTTGTAAGAAAGGGAGGTGAGACAAGAGAAATAGCTCTGCTCACCTGCAAAATTTTTGAGTGCTTTCCTACAAGTCTTTGATCATGGAGTGCTGAGGCACCTTCCTGCTAAGAGCCCTTGCACTGCTGTCGTAGTACCCACATCCAAGCAGTGACACTTGCTTGTGACAAAATTTCCACTGAATCCCATACAAGCAGGGGCTATTACTGTTATGTAATGTAAGGTTTGGTCTAAACTAAAAGAATTTGGAAAGCAGAAGAGGAGGAAGGTTGTTCAGTATAAGGCCTTTGTCAAGAGCCAAATTGCAGAAGTAGCCATGATATGCATTTATATAGAAGTAATTCAAAAGGTTTATACAGACTAACTTGCCTTTCTTCTTAAAGCTTTTGTAGATGATTTATGAAAAGTGTTATTTCTATTACTCAAGCATATGAAAAGAAGCAAATTAACTCATTACATTATGTGGACAGTCAAAAGAAGAGTTAAATGGACCATATGACTTTCCCTTAAAACATTAATTTTCTTGTGTTTTCTTTAATTTCCTTCATAATAAAACGTTCACAATAGCCACTGGGTATTACTGTATGAAAGATAAATTAGATCATTCCTATTAGATGTAAATCCTTTCCTAGACTTGTCATCAGGACATGGTTATTGTAAATTTCTCTATACATGTGAAATGCCAATCCCCGAACACATTTCCTGTTGGAAAACAAGAGATTGTCAGAGTCTTTTCATTTAGATACTGTCAAGTTGATGGCTATGGAAATGCTTTATAAATGAATGATTAAGGATTGTATCTAAAGTTTGGAAATTGGTTTTTCTCTCCTGAATAAGTTTAATTCTGCAGCATCAATGAAACCTGCAGATGCTCAGCACTTCTCACAGCAGAGCCACGCAACATTACACAGGCACGGCTCAGTGGGGGCAGCAGCTCGGTTTCATGATTCTCTTGATGTCTGTAACACCTGAAAACCACTTACCTGGTGAGCATCTCTTTATGTGAGGAGTGAGACCTGAGAAATTCCAACCACTGTGACTTCTGATGGGAACTGGGTGTCTGGGACACCTGCCCTGCCTGAGCTGTGGGGCAGGGTGGAGCCTTCAACACTAATCAACCTTTTCAAAAATAATACCTATGAAGGGCATGATGGTGTAGATGATGCAGATTTGAAAGGGAAAAAAGCACTTTCTGGGCCAGAACATCTCTTAACTTTTGAAGTTTCCTGAAGCTGTTGTTTTGGGGTTTTTTCTCTGATTTAATGTAAGGTCAGTATTTCTGAACAAGACTATGTATGCAAACATCCTAAGGCTTATGGAAATGAATCTAAATCAGTAGCTTTTGTGAAAATCATACAATAAACTGCCTGTGAGTCATGCATGAAGCACCTACACAGTTGAGATTCAGAATTTCAGCCCTTTTGTTGTACATGAATTATTGCCCCTAGTTTTGAATACTCAAAAACATGAGATGCTTAACAAATGCTAGATAGTAGCAAGAGGCCAGTACATTCCAGAGTGTTTATGTACAATAATTGCTATCCCCAAGTGACACTTTTTCAAACCAGTGTTTGAAAATCTTTTGGTCCAATTACTCTAAAAATCATCCATTAAAAGTAGAGAGTAAAACCTGATTACTTTCTGCACCTCGTCTATGTTCATTTTGGACTGATGTGGCCTTAGTTAATTTCCTCAAGGTCAGCATGATTCCTACTGAGGATGACCCACAACACCCTTACACACTGGAAATGGGATGTCACCTTCATGTGAAAAAATATGCTTTTAGGTACAGGATTGATACGTGGTGGTTTTTTAATTTGCCCTCTCTGCCGCAGAACAACGAGAGCCAAGGCTTCGGTAGGAAATTGTATCTCTGCCTCTGGTTCCCAAGAGAGAGACAATGTCTAACCATCATAAAACTGGCAGTAGAGCAGTGGGTATACTAACAGGACTCGGCACTTGTTGCATAGATTTTCCAGTTGATGATGCTAAAGATCTTTAAAATGTAATTCAGTTAAATATCACAAAGAACTTTTCCAGTAAGCTTCAGTTAATGACAAAATTATATTACCAGAAATATAAAGATTTATGCTTATATTTCCACTGTTAATTCCTATTAAGTTCCCTATGGATTAAAGATTCATGTGTAAGAAATATGGACAGCTAAGTATGTCACTTTGTATGGCACACATAAAATAAAAAGCATCTTTAAAATTACATTTTTGAATGCTAACTGGCAAGATGGTGTATAAAACAAAAAGCTATCATGTAGTCTGAATTGGCTCTATATATCCTGTGTAGCAGCCAACAATGAATATTTATCTAAGCAAATATTTTCCAGCCTTTCATACTACAGTTTGTGTTTGTTTCAGTCTGATTTGAAAAATTGCTCTGCAATAACTGTAACTGATATCTTTAGTCACATAACATTTGAGATAGATCTGCAATTCAGTGCAGCAATATTCAACTGCAGAAAAATTATTAGCATTAACCAGGAGCTAAATTACGGCTCTGATTTCACTCGTACTGCATTGTACCTGTGAATTCTATAATGCTGCACAAAATTAAAGGTTCACTTTAATTTTTATGAAAAGGAAATAGATTCTTGTTAAATTGAGCAGCATCATTATGTTTGTTTAGCATCTACCATACGTGGCATATGGGAGTCAGAAGTGTTCAGGAGACAAAGCATTAATAGTGCACCAGATCACTTATGAAAGGTAATAATGATTATTAATACAACTGTAGTATACAGGAATTGAAGGGGGAGTTTTTCTTTGCAACATAAGTAAAGAGGAAAAACTACCAATTTCTATTTTATGAAAGGCTTTGTGTTAGGCTTAGTTACCCCTACACATTAAACTCAACAGCTGGCATCCAAATTCACCCCAGCAGTGCTCCTGGTGCCATTTAGTCCATGGATCTTCTAATCTTGCCAGTGCAAATTGCCACCATCCCAGACTGGTACTTATGGCTGTGAGTGCTTATAGCATTGGTGCGGGTGACAGGGTTGCAGCCCAACAAGAAATTGTCCTTGCAGTGCTTTTGTGTTTTCTGTTCCACCCAGATTTTACTGGGAATTAGTGTCTGTAACTAAAGGCACTGCTTTGGCTTAAGTATTTAACAGGCCTCCACAAGAGAAGTGAATGCCTGTATGCTGTTTGCTGATACAAATGTTCCAGTTCTTATTTCCATTCTGGGACTTTACTGAACTCTCTGCTTATAGCTCACCATTGCAGTGAAACATTTTCCTTCCACTAAATCCACTTTCACTAAATCCCTGATACACTAAAACTTTATCTCCAGCCAGTATCACATGATGCTGTCTAGCCTACACACCACTTAGGAAATGCCAAACTTCTTATGATTAATTCCCTGACCCAGAAAGTCAGGTTCCGTCGTGCTGCCTGCCTGTCCTGTGTGGGGACTGTGAGCTCCTCACAAGAAATCTGCTTTGCAGAACACTCCAGCTTCCTCTCGTAAGGAACTGAATAGTTACTTACAAGAAAATACATTGAATATTGCAGAAGTTTTTTTTAAATTTGCCTACCTTCAAATACCTATGAGCAGGGCCGGTCCTGTTGCATTAATGAATGTTTTTATTTTCTTGGATATCTTGTGGAAATTAAACCACAAGTTAGATTTGAAGGGTTGAAGAAAAAGTGTGACTTGGGCAACAGTTTACAACTGATTCATGCCTTAGGCTCAGTTGTGTCCTACAATCACTCAATACCCAAAGCTGAACCTGATGCAAGTCCTGGTAATGACAGTGACAATAAATGTATTTCAGGCAGACCACGAGTTGACAGAGCTCCCTATGAGCACAGTTCCTGCATTGTTTGTAATAAACTATGAAAATACAGAGGCATATTTTTATGTTAGCTTCTGATTAATTTCTTTTTTCTCTGTGCACAGAGTGAAAAATGAACAGGGGATGTTTAGGAACATGTTTATTTGCATGTTCCATCATTTTTCTGTGTGTTTGTGTTTATTTATCATGCAGATGGGATGGATGGATGTAAGCAGTCCCACTAAATTCAGCATACCAGTAAGGGGTGGAGTGCTGGAAGAAGCTTCTGAGATTTTCTGGGCAATTCTACATTATTAACTGGGAGACATTTTTTTCTTGACTATAGATATGCACAGGCAAACAGAACCATTGACACAGAGATTAATTTTCAAAATATGTTATAACCAGTTCCTTGCTCTGTGTGAAAATGTTTGTGGTTAGAGCAGAGCATGGTGGCAGGTGGACAAAAGAGGGATGGTTGGAGAGAGCAAGTGAAATCTGCCTGGAAAAGACATCACCTTCTCCCTGCTCATCTCCAGATTCCCTGCTTTCCATCCATACAAACCCTAAAGGGTTGGTAATCTGGGGTTTTGCTAAACCTCAAGTTGCCCTTGTCCTTAGAGTGGGGGTTGGAAGCTGGGAATCCTCAGAAATTTTTCTCACCTTGTTTTGTCCATCAATGTTTGGCCATATTTTGGGATCATCAGACTGATGTACCTATAACATTTTGTTGGATTTGTAACCTTATGTTTAGATATTTTATATATGTGAAGGGAGCCTACAAGAAAGACAGAGAAGGACTTCTTACAGGAGCATGGAGTGACAGGACAAGGGGGAGTGGATTCAAACTGAGAGAGGGTTGAGGTTTGATATTAGGAGGCCCTGGCACAGGTTGCCCAGAGAAGCTATGGATGCTCCATCCCTGGAAGTGTCCCATGCCAGACTGGATGGAGCTCTGAGCTACCTGATCTAATGAAAGGTGTCCCTATCCGTGGCAGGGGAGTTAGAACTAGATGGTCTTCAAGGTGCTCTCCAAAGCAGGCCAGGCTATGACTATATATATTTTATACTTTATAATTTTTGCTCTTGGCTTTTAATGGTTGAAGGAATGGGCATCTGTTTTTTAGGTTATTTTTAAGTAGAAATAAGACCATATGAAGATAGGCTTGACTTAGGTGTAGATACATTGTTCCTCATCAAAAGTTGCCAGAATAAATATGAGGACAAGTGATAACAAAGCAATTACTGAAAATGGTAGAGAAAACTTCAGGTTGTGAGGTATTTGTTGTTGGATGGATGACAGTGGTTATTCCAAGTGAGTTAAAAAGTCTGATGCATTCTGAGAATGAAGCATCTTTATCTGTGAATCCCAAACCTCTGTAATAACCTTAGAATTCAATTTTCCCAAATCTGCAATAGATCCTATGCATGTTTTTCTATCCTTGTTGTAGCTCCTTGTCTTCTTTAGACAGTGGGAGTCACATGCAAGTGCCATATGTCTACATAAGTCAAATGCCTCCCACCAGCAGTTCTTCCATGTGTTGTGGTTGATTTATATTCATAAAAAACATTCAAGAAATTACTCAGAAATTGTAATTACTTGGTAATGTCAGAAATTGATTAATTAAATGCTCTAGTGTTTACTCTGCATTTTTAAGGCTGCTAACATTTCTGGGCATTTTCTTACAGCATCAGAGTGTTTGCTGGGTGAAGTTTATTAATGTAAATTGGATTTGACATAAACAAGGCTACAGCTAATTATTTCATGTAAATATACACGCTGTGCAGCAGCAAACTCATAAAACCTGCACATCTTCCTACTTTTTTTTTTTTAAACTCTGGATGTCTGTTTTAGCTAAATAGCAAATTCCTGCTGTCTTAAATAACACTGTCACCTTTTCATTTGTGGAATTGCTGGGCTATAAACTTTTGTGTCTCTCTGACACCTCCTTAACTTACACGTGGTCATCTACAGTCAAATGGAATAACTTGCTCAATATTTAGCAGAAATGACAAAAATTTCCATAGCCTGCTATTTGCATAGAAAGAAATTTGTTTGTTTGCAGCTACCCAAACCAGCCAAGCACCTGGAAATCTGACTGCTGGTGGTGGTCGTTTCTACCTAATCTGTTCCTCACCTTCCAGCTTATGGTCTACTGGTCTGCTAAGCCAGGAAGAGCTCTTGTAGAATACTGGTCCATACATTTCTCCTGCACATGCCTGCCAGAGACAGATTTGCTCCTAGAAAATGTCTTACAGGAAAACAGAAGGTTTTATAAGCTGATGGAAGACTGCATAAAACTGCAGCATTGTCTCTCCCCGTTCTCTTCCCTGTGGGGCAAGAACACCAACATCAGTGTCGCTGCGTAGCCCGGTACCCACGCTGTCATCCCAGAGACCGAACTCCTTTAGGGACAAACTGGCAAAACCCCAAATGCAGCAGGGCTCTGTGTGCCAGCTGCAGATCTGGATAGCATTCCTCTGAGAACTGTCCCTGCATCCCTGTCCTCAGAGAGCCCAGGGTGCAGAATCTGTCTATCAGTTAATGAGCCTGTGCTATTTCAGGCTTTACTAAACTCTGCTGCCGTCTGTGGATGGTGCTGGTTGATAGGGTGCAAAGCGGAAGCCAAGCAGCGGCAGCAGGAAAACCCAGCTGATTTTTTATGAAAACAACTGGCTTCAGCTGAATTGGTAAATCAGTTTTAATCACTGCAGCATAGACGTAATGTGAACTGTTCACTGAGGCTTAAGTGATTTTGAACAATTAAGAAATTTGCTCAACAAATTTATTAAAATAATCATGACTGCTTTTTCCATAATGGTATAATGTGCATGAGGGCTCTTGTCAGCCTCCTGCTCCATTGCAGAGGCTTTCAATGTACACTTTCATGCCGGTTGCTAATAAACCTGACAATGAAAATAACATGTTAAAATCATGTAGGAAAATAAGAAATCAGCAATAATGACAATAATATTTTAAAAATATATTATTTCCTTAAGCCACACGGTTTAGCTTTCATTGCTATTTAGGACCAAAGGCAAGCAGACTAGTCAGGTGTGGTATTTAAAGGAGTGAAAAAATACTAATCTTAAAGGGGTTTTTTTTGGTTTTTTTTTTTTGGTTTTTATAATTGATTTCTTTTTAGTGTGCAACAGAAGCTCAATCAATTCTCATTGATATTGTTTTTGGATATGAAAAACATTGTCTAGACAAGAATACGTATATATACATATGTGTGTGTGTGTCTTAGGCTGCTGGACAAAAGTCCATTTTCAATCAAAAATAGTTTGTTCAGCAGGATGAAAACAATAATAAATATTTTACAAAAGTTATAATATTCTCTGAAGTCACTCTCCCTAGATTTAAAGCTTTACCCCAGGGCACTCTTCCAAGATCCTTCAAAAATGACCTGGGTCTCCACACTCAGTGTAACAGCTTAGATGTCCCCCTTGTTGCTTTGCTAACATCATTTCCTAATTGCAGCAGTCTGCTGTTTGGCTGCAGACAGCTTTGTTGTTGTTTGATTTCTAATAACCTTTCCCTGTGAAAATGTGATTTCCTGAACTGTAGCAGATGACTGTGGGCTCTCCATGGAGCTCCCTGTCTCCAGGGCTGGACGGCTCCAGACACTCAGAGGAACTTGTCTGTGCACTTATCCCGTTGTTCATTTGGTTTCTCTCTGCTCCCCAGAGACCCCTCCCTCCTCTGTGCAGCACAGGAGCCTGAATCCGTGATGGTGCTTTCCTGCCTGGCTCCAAATACAAATATAGGGGGATCAAGGGGTGATGATGTGGAAGAGTGGGCTAGGGCAGTCTGCAGAGTCTGTCCCAACCAAACCAGGAGTGGAACTAGATGTGCCAGGGGGGAATAGGAAGCTTTGTTTGGCCTGTGCAGGGCTGAATATGATGTTTAACTCCCAGCCCTGCTTCAGAACTGGTCTGCAGGAGCCTGAGTGCCAGCCTGCTCTCTGTCCCAGTTTCTCTGTTTTCTGCACCTGAGCTCAGGCATCTCAGCCATGCATGAAGCCCTTTGCTGGGAGCTTGTTCAGGACAGGACAGCAGTGGCAGGGGGACAGTGGCCATGTCCCCGTGTGCCTGGCTGAGGTGTGTGGCTTTGGGGGAGCTGGGCTGTCCGTGCTGCAGGAGAGGCCAGTCCCACCCCTGGCCCTGCTGCCCAGTCCAGCACAGGGAGCCTTCAGCTTGTGAGTAGCCCTATTGAGTTAAGTATGTAATCAAGTGATTTGCTGGTATCCTTAATCCTTTTCACATCTCGCTAAGCTCATTAAACTCTCTTTGATACCAAGCTGTGCAAGTTTCTTTAGAGAGGCAGAGACTATGTGCTATTTCTTTGGCTTGAATTTATCACCTCTAGCTTCCAGTGAGGGACTCCTGTGCTGGGAGCCTAAGGTTGCTCAAAGGGTTTGCTCTGTAACAATGGATGGGAAAATGTTCTGTGTGCTGGATAATTTTTGATACCCTGCCCAGCACAACAACAGGGATATGCCAGAACAAATACCCAAGTAACCAACCAAAATACCGAGCAGTGGATCCCGGGCCTCAGTGAGGCACTTCATTTCCTTTCTCTTCCCTGTTTTTTCCTGACAGTCATCCAGCTAACAAAGAAAAGAAAAATAAAACCCTAAAAAGCTAGCAAAACAATTAAGCATTGCAAAGTGAGATATTTAGTTCTGTCAAAAAAACATATTTAGGTATATTTCTAGGTTTGTGCTTCAACTCAAATCAGCAACAACTTGGGTAAAGCAGTTTTCTAATGCTTTCTAAGTTAGATGAGCTGGTATGTGACATTTGCTTGTCATCTCCTCCTGCATGCCAGAATACATGCAGCTGTTAGAAAGATTTTCTACTGCATTTAAACATATTGCAGAAGACTTTTTCCTTAAAACAGTGCTGTTATATGCCATCACAGGAGGATAGATGGAGGAGTGAATTTCTCATGGCTGCAAGGTAACTAATTCGGAAGAAAAAGGACAGGTTCCACTCATTATCCTGAAAAGGATTTTGATTTTTTTGTTTGTGTGTTTAAATCTTGAACTTCTCAGTAACCCTGCAAGTTGTGAGGAAAGGCTGGAGGTAGGAGTGGGACTCCAAGCAGAGCCAGCACAGTGCAGGCTGCTGAGAACTGGTCCAGATGTGGATAACACCATGGATGGCAATTCTAGAATGAGCACAATCACTATGTAACAGTATCAAATGTACATAAATACACTGATTTGGAGTCTACAACTTCAGATTAAAAATGCTGCATCATTTCAGAAATATTGACTTGGCCTTACACAGCTTTACCCCCTTCTGCTCTGCAGATGCTCAGTGTCCATCATTCTAGGGGGAATGGGAAGAATTGGGACCCACTTTTGAAACTCTGGGGCTGCTGCGCTTTTACAGCCTTTCTCTCCCATTTGATTGGTCTGTCTCATTAGTATCTGAGTATCATCATATCTGCCTAAATGACTTTTATCTTTACATCAGAAAACGATGCTCCATGTAATCTTTCAGACTTCACAGTTATCCACGCTGCTCAGAGCCTGCATGGCACAAGCCAGAGCTCCAAGGAAGCCACAAAATACTTGTATTTCCCTTCTAGATGTGATCTATTGGGCACTGTGAAATGCTTTAATGAACTGTATACATCGTCTTGTTGGACATAAAGTCAGAGAATCATTCAGGTTGGAAAAGACCTTTAAGGTCATTGAGCCCAACCATAAACCAGTGTGATTACTTTGGGATTTTACTCACATTTTCTGCTGTCACTGAATGTGCCAAGTTATTCTAAATCATAAAGTTGTTCTAAATCTCAAGTGAGCGTTTGCTATTTGCTTCACGCTGACAAAATGGTAACACTGGGTGCTGATCCAGGGATGGCACAATTTGTCTTATTGGGAGAGCTGATAAGAGAAGAGAGCAGAAACCTGGGCTTGGGGACAGAGGCCTTGTCTGAAGCAGATGGCTTGCTGTGGACACAGCTGGCACATGAATGTGCCAGAAGAAAGGAGGTGCTGCTAACCACCATCAAATCATGGCTGATTTTTTTATATCACTTCTGCACACTGACAGGATCCCAAACTCTCAGTTGAAGGTTTTTAAAGAGAAACAGAATAATATTTCTGATTTGTCACAGGGACACCTTAACATTAAGGCAGCATTTGTATAGGATAAATGCAATGCTTTCTTTTTCCCCATTGTCCTTATTTGCAGAAAACATTTTTAAGAAAATTGCTTCAGAATGAGTTTTTTATATTATCATGGTAGAATTATGCAGAATGAAACTGCTGATCCTATCTTTGCCTGTAGGGCAAAGTGCACTGATGAATAAATCAGAAATATTGTTTAATATTACATTAAAAAGATGTAAAGGTATTAGTACTAATTTATGCTAGATTCATTGTAGTAAAAAAAAAAGTAAAATAGGAAACTTGTTTTAAAGAACTTGGTACTGCAACTAATCTTCATTATATATTTGTACAGTATATATCTTGTGAACTCTAATATATGTGTACTGCAGAATAATTTTACTAGAATTAACTTAGAAGCTTCCTGCTTAATTGCCACTGAAGTTCTTGGTGTTTCTCAGGATTTACATTATTTAATGTGTTCTGAAAGAAACAACTACGTGATGCTTCTATCTACAACAGTTAGAATGACATTTAAACTTGGGATGACCACAGAGTTTAATGGAAAGTTTTACAATACCCAAAGCTTTTCAAGCCATGCAGTTTGAACAGGATATGGCTGAGATGCTTTTGCAGAGGCTCCTTGGGAGCAGAGTTGTACTTTTGCTTCCTGTCTGTGCCAGGGACCTTTCTTTGTGCCTTTTCAGGGCCACTCTCCCTCCTTCCCTCTCTCTCTCTCTCTCTGAACAAGAAAATAATTACTGTGGACAGAAACACAGAATCACTTGGAACAATTCCAGTCTGGAAAAATAAAAATGTACATTTATATATAAATTACGATCATTAAAATCAGCTAACATTTATCTTCACCTTGAGGAGACACAATGATGTACAGTCCCTGTAGTGGCTGTCTCATATTCCTGGTCATGAAGATAAATGGATCAGAAGAAACAGCACTTTGCAACAAAAATCCATATTAGTACACAAAAAGAAATAATAATAGTAAAGAAACAACTTCTAATACAAACAGGAACCCCACAAAGTGGTTCTGTGATGAGTCCAAAGGTAAAAGAGTGGAGCTATAAACATGGAGCTTTTGTCCCCAGAAAGGGAAGATGGATTCTTTTCCACGTAGTACTCCAATACTTGCAATTTCCTGAAGTATGAGGTTTGAGACATATTTTTGCTTTGGTGAGATATTTCAGGAGAGTTATATTATTACTGATAGGCTTTCAGAATAATAGTAATGTGACTGTGTTGGTACTGCTGTCATCCAAATATATCATATTATATCACATTATTCTGTGGGCTCATTTTGAAATATTTGATATAAAAAACACTGATGTTGCCTTCCTCCTGGAAATGAGGTGCTGTATTTCTGTTACTGACAGATTTCTCTGCTGAGAATAAACATCAACTCTTTGCATTGAGTTTAAAGAATAGGCGTCAATAGGAAAAAAATCCAAATTTTTCATCTGGTCAAGATTATATATCAGAAATTCTGTCTAGACACAAGTACAGGAGCTTTCATAGAGCTGATATTGCAAGTTATTGCATATGCAAAAGTTGGACTGGAAAATAATATAGGAGCTGAGTTATAGCTTCATTTTCAAATAGGGCACATGCTATAGTATTTTTCATACTGTCCATGAAATAAATATTTGAGTCAAATATTCAGTTCACTTTGATTTATATCTAAAGTAAACAAAATGTGCACCAAAACAGTGACTGAACTGCTGGGAAGTTATTTTTCAGTCTGGATCTAGGGAAGATTATCTTGGGCTTGGAATATGGATATGAATTTATATGTACGCTAATTTATTTGTGCTGCTTGTGTATCCTCAGTGCCTCTTGTCTTCCCCTCAAATAATCTCTGAAGAGTGCATTGGGCTACTGCCCTGTTCATGTAATATGAATACAAATGTGGATTTAATCTAGATTTTTACATCACTGTGATTTCTATGTAAATGGGATAACTTTGGAAGCAAAATCAAAGTGCACTCCACAAACTGACTCTGACTGGTTTTTACTCAAAATTTTACAAATGCTTTGAGCATTGAAAAACTAACATTTTAATAATTTTTCATTTAGGAATATATGGACTCCAACAAATACATAGACCATTTAGTGACTCAGCTGGAAGAACAACGCTGGAATTTGTGGAGGCAAGTACTGTGCACACACATATTTATTTATGTTGCTATTTTGGAAATGATACTGCAATCCATAGTTTCCATTTTTGAGTTCAAATGAATGACTGGGTATTCAGTTTCTCCATTTTTAAATTCTTTGCAGACTACCAAATCATACCTCATGAAATAAGTAGGGCAGCACACACGAGTCGAATCATGCCTTTGTTACTCAGGGCAGTTACCCACATGCACAGATTTCTTCATGTTAAAGTTTCTAGGCAGTGGATGCTAACTCCAGATCCTTTTAATTGAACTGAATTTCAGAAATTGTCTTATATCCTTGAATATAAGTGTTTTCATTGAATGGCACACAAAATCTATCCAAAATACCACCACAGCAGCATGACCAATTGAGAGTTTTGAAACTCAAATAAACACGTTTACAATTTTGCAGTGCTCTTGATAGTCCAGATTTTCTATTTCTTCTCTGTTCTTGTTGCCTAGACTTCACCTGATTTAAGTAAAGCAGGGATTGCCACATGCTGGTGGGTGTTTCTACGCTGCCTACAGCAAATTTGGTAACTGCTCAAATCCTATCTAACATAACATTTAATACAAAGGAAATGGAATAATACCAGTGATAAAATTCCTTCAACATTCACAGCAATTTTTTTTAATGCAATATTTAACTTTTTTTTCTGAAGACATATGAACAGTGACAGTCTTTTAAAATACAGTCAAATATAAAGGAATCTTCAGGGAACAATTTAATCTTCATAGACTGAAACCTATTTCACCTTAGTTCTGATCCAGAGAGAAATAATGATCTGTCTGATTTTTCAGGTGAATGCCTCTCATATTACAAAAAAAGAGCAACTTTGCACATGCCAGTATTAGTTGTTCTGCACCTCACAAACTTCTTGACCTATACAATATAAAGTAGTATCACAGCATTTAGAGCTTACAGCATTATGATATTGACTCTTACCTGCTTTTCTTAAAAAGTAGCCAAAATAATTGGCACAAAAAATTTGAAGTTTTCATTTAACGTTACTGAATTCAGGACACTAACTTTGTAAGAATGAAGGTGATAACATTATATGCAGATGACACTTCTGTGGTTAAATATAAATGAATAATAAAAAATTAAAATATTTAAAAGTCTTTGCAAAGTAGCAGAGGTAGTGAATTTATTATAAACAGACATACAGATGTGTTCTGAAAATTCAGTGGTTTTGTAAAACTAAAAGCATTAATTTATTTTTAACTTTTTTTTATTATTATTTTTATGGGGTGTTGGCATAAAAAGTTAAACCTGGTAATGAACACTACAAGAAAAACACTTCTGGTTTAGCTGGTCTTCTATTGAACACTTTATTCCTCTCTTTTAAATCCCTGAGAAGTTTCATGGTGAGGATTATGCTAATAGCAGGCACTACACAGAGGCAGTGCTGGGCTGTCTAGAGCCAGACAGATGTCCTAATAAATCAGCAGAGCCCTCTCCTCAGCCTTCATTCTGCTCTTGATTTGTGGCTGCCATGGTCTGAACCCAGAGGGTCACTGGGTGCTGAACCTGACATTGACCGATAACCCCCACTGTACCCGGGGTGAGCCCATCAAACTGACACTCACAAATTCTGCCCATTTAGCTCCTCCAGCCTCACTCACAGCCAGCACAGATTTATGGTGCCCAGGCCGAGGCAGAGGAGACTAAACCCAATGCCATGGTGTGCATATCAATTTTACATTTCCTTTACATTTCCACGCATACAATGGGACCCTAAAGACATGTGGGAGCCAAAATTTCTTTTCAGTTTAGAGGACAACTGTTTGTACACGGCATTAGCATCTGCTGTGGAACATTTATTGCTGTAATTGCTGTCCCAGGAGGACTGGCTATGCTTAGGTCACATTTTATGGCTTTCCACTAAAGCAGACCTCTAGCCCAGCTTCAGGCGCCTTGTTCTTAAAACCTTGACTACAGCAAGGGAAGGTTCCTCAGTAGTTTGTGAAGATGCAGACTTTATTAACATAGCTTTTGTTATCCTGAACATTTTACAGTAGTTATTTTCGCATTATTGATAGCATATTTGACTTGTCAGTCTCTATTTCTCAGGTTGGAACAAAACACACTTACCCAATGTGAAACAAATTTGACCGCCATCAATGTAAATCACCAACATTTACAACTCGAGGTGAATGCACAAGAGCGGTTGTGCACCTCCATTTATCAGTTTAAAAAAAAAGGTCAGGGGAGGGGAATCCCCCTGCAATGTTGTTTCCTACCTAGTCATTTAACGCTTTAGTTCAGCTAATGGGCATTACTGTGTGTAATTTTTATGGCAGAATCACATGGACAGTCAACATGAGAAGCAAAAATTTGCTCCTGCAATCTTTGCTAATTTACAGATCAGTGACAGCAATTATTAATTCTCTTAGCAGAAGAAAGAAATCATAATTCAGCATAGGATGATTGCCTGAATAACCAAAGGTCAGACCCTGGTCTAGAGACCTTTCCAGGGAATTTTATTAGTAGTGCTACTGGAACCAGGACCAACACTTCAGTCTGCCTTGGTGAAAGCCTGAGGATATGCTGCAGTTCAGATAGGACTAACATGTAATAAATTAATGAAGGTCCAGCAGCACTTCCTCACCTTATTACAGTAATGTAAAGCACAGAGGGGGGGGACCAGAAATCCACATGAGGATTGCGTTGCATTTCTTCAATGCTGTATATTCAAAACAGACTTTTTTAAATAGATCTGCTCTGCTTTCATCAGCAGCATTAGCATGCTTCTATGCTCCTGGTTTTAAAGCCTGTGTACTAAAGAGGTGCCAAGTATTAAACAGGTTGCTTTTGCTGTAATCATGAACTTCCATTGGGAAGCCTTAATTGCTAGCAAGCAAAATAGCTCTGTGAGAATTCTTAATGGTGAGCACAGATTAAAATAACAACTGTGATTAGCTTTAAACTGCTTGACTAGAAAAAGACTAATCTTAGGGGAATAAGTTGCATGGCAAACAAAGAAAAAACCCTGTGTATGATATTATAGTAATGAAGGCTGAGAAAAAAATCAAATGCTACCCGAACAAAATAAGGTCATGCTATGCACAAGCATCTTTTTCTTGCTGGGGCTTAGTAACTTGTCCTGAGGGGAATGAAAGTGTAAGCAGCCAGGTCTTGGGGCCAAAACCCCATTTTAACCTGTTCTGGAAGTTCTCATAACAAACATTGCCTCTGGTCTATGATGCTAATGTGAGTTACAGACTGTATTTGGAACGAATTATCTTCCAAAATTGTTGTTGTAGTCTATGATTAGAGGCTGTGGTGTGGTGAGGTGTGGTAAGAGCATGAGGCTTCCTTCTACTTTGCTCCTTGATCCACCTGTCTGGTCGTACCATCCTGGCAATGTATAAAGCCAGGGAAAATATGTTTTGTGCTGTTAGACACTAAAGCCTCTTGTCTCTTCATCAGTGTTTGGTTTTGCTGGGGTGCTGTTTTCTTGGGGTTTTCTTCCTACACCTCTACAGCACTGCTGGATGTCAATGATAAATTTGTAAAATCCATGCAAACATTTTCTTTTAGTTTCCTTAGTATTTGAAGCTGAGGCTGAATGAGGTAGAGTAGAACTGAGTTTGGCAATTAGGAGTAATTTGGTCACCTGGTACTAATTCAGATTCTTCCAACTAACATTGTAACATACATAGCTGTCTGAAGCTGAGGTTTCTGATTTGTGACCTTATGTGTGAAAACACATGCAAAAATGTAGATAAAAACCATATAAGGCTAGCAAGTAGTATTACAGAGCTCACAGTACTGCTGCAGATGGGCATTTCTACCGAGGATTGGCGTTTAAATATGCGCAAGAGAATACCAATTAAAAATGTATCTTATTTTTGGCCAAATGTGCTTTTCTTTAGCTGAGCGTAAATGTGGATGGTTCAGTGAGAAGTGCAGATGTAGCTGGAGGCCACAAAAAGCACTGCCATTTTATTATCTGTGAATGAGAACCACTGGCTTCCTTTGGCTCCTGGTACAATGCCCATGTCACACCACAGCTATAAAAGATGCTTCTTCAGGACCAAACTGGGCGAGAGCAATCTGAATAATGAATATAGGGAAAAGCAAGGTTTTTACTGTTTGCCTTTTAAATCATATTTTTAATAGGGTCATAGAAAAGTAGGAGAGGAGAGTTTAGAGATTACAAATGAACCTGATGGACTATGTAAGTCCACTATAAATACTGAAAGTGTAAGCACAGGAAAAGGCTGAATAGCTGCTAGAACACTTGCTGCAGTTGCAGTGGAAACAGTGCTTATTTGAGAATTTATCTCAATATTCAAATCAAGACTGATCACTGTCTTTCAAACAGATATAAATGCCTCACAGAAGTTTATACCTGCTAAGATTTTTTTTATTAGTTCCACTAATTAGTTGTATAAAATAATTGTCCTCATCTGATTAAAGTTGATAGTAATTTTATGTGCAGCTCTTTACCAGATCAGTAAATAAATCTCTTTCAGCAATGAGCCGTTTTAACTCCGACAGGGCATATTTTTGCAAAGCATTTGCTAAGCTGACTTAAAATTAAACTCAACTTGATGTGCTCTGGTAAATAAGAAATATGATCAGGGATGATTTTGCCATTATACATTCATAAAAAGTATTAATTTTAAAGAACATGACTCTCAGCCTGTTTCCTCTAATTGGAAAAAACTCCCATTAACACTGCTCATCAGTGCTGCATGAGTCAGGAGTGAAGTGTCAGCCCTCAGTTACTGAAGTCATTACATAAAGGACTGAGAACCATCTGAACAGAAAATAATCTTGATACAAGCAAATATCTCTGTATCTATGCTAAACTACCCAGATTTCAAAACTGCAGGCAAAAGATGAAAAAGTGGTCCATAAAAAGTAACTTCATATGGCTGTGTTTATAAAAATTAAATAAATCAACCAATGCTAAATTTTAAAATGTTAATAACATTCTGTAATTAATTAGGGATTGGGGTATTTTTGCACAGATGTATGCTTGTCATAATAGCAAGACTGCCAGAGCCATGAATTGATTTTGTTTCTCTTAAATTATAAAATAGAAGGCCTTGAGCAAAATATATTCTTTAGATATATTTGGTAGAATAAGGATCACAAATGTTCCCTACCAAGTTGAAAGGAAAAAAAACTCCAGCAGGGAAGTATGTGGAAGGTCTATTTGGCATATGGATGTTTGTTAAAGCAAAATGCATGAACAGCCCAGACTAAATTAGCTCCTCATTTATATGCTGGGAAATGAAATGTATGATCCTGGCATGGTTCTGCATTTATTTTAGATTTTTTTATAAGAACAAACTCTTTTGTGTATGCAGATATACATATTATTGTAGTGGTTATTTAGGGTTAGGGGGAAAAAAACCCAAACCAACCTGCTTTGAAGTGGTTTTGTCTGACGCTAAGTGTGAGTGGCAGGATTTGGTCTGTCCCCTGCAGTGCAGCCTGGCCCAGGTAGCAGCAGCGGGCGCTGCACAACTGCTGCATCACTGCATGGGGGAACAGCACTGACCCCGCACTGCGCCTGCAGGGAAACCTCAGGGCACCTGCTCCTCTCACACAGCACCCAGCTTCACGTGGAAACCAACATCGGATCAACACAACGAGCTAAAGAAATGAATATGCAATTATCTGATGTTGGGGCTCTGAGATTGCCTCCTTCTCCTTTAGAAATCAAACATTTCTGAATGGAAACTGACCGTAGTCTCTCTTTGTTATTTGGTGCTGAATTTACTCTTCCAGTAATGTCTACACACAGCCACGCTTACTCAAATTGAATCATATTTCACTTCTCAGATAATCCCAATTATGTTATTGGCTTTATTCACAGAGCAAAGAATAATTTCCATGAGTAACAGTGGCATTTCCCTGAAGTCTTCCCTAAGATTGAACAACTTATCTTTACACAGAGTCCTGGCTCCTATTTGGCAGAAGAAAACCTATGGATTTATATCAAGGCAACAACTGAGAATTCAGGCCTTTATAAAAACAGGATGCCAAAATGTACTATAGAAATGAGTAGGGCACAGTCACAAGCTGTGAGATAGGGTTTTAAATGGGGTGGTGGGTTTAAGGAAGAATAGGAAAATGTATGAATTTGATATTTTTAAAGGGATGGTAACTTACTTATCTGTTTCACTAATGAAGTCTACAGATAGGGCACAGCTGATGGCAGATGTGGAAAAGGCCAAGGAGAAATTGTATATGAAGTCATGCAAGTTGGGTTAGCACCTTTCCTTGTAAATGAGTTTCATTTGTGAAAGGGAAGCTAAATAATCAAGTTTAGCATTTCTATTTCATTCTGTAATGCTCAACCTTTTTTTTCCTTTTCAAAATTACATTAAAGCAAGAGTTTAAGACCCCAAGTGAGAACAGGGCATCATTGTTCCTCACAAAGTGAGAAATGGTTTTTATCTCCTCAGCCCCAAGGATGCGACAAGAAATAATATAATTCCCTTTTAACACAGAAAGTAAGTAATGGAGCTTATACAAGAGATCCGTGTGTAAGCCAGAGTTTTGCTGTGTTCTCGTGTCACAGCACTGTGTACTGTCAGCCTGTTCAGTCTGAGGGATGAAGTTCCCACATCACTCCTTCAATATTTAAAAGTCTCTGGATTAAAACATGCTTGGTGGCAATCTTGTCCCATGCTGTGTGATGGGAGAGGCTTTTCTTGTGCCTACAGTTCATACCATGATGAGGTGTGGAAGAGGTGACCTATCTTTGGAAGTGTCCTCTCCAACACCTCTCCTTAGCCCTCATCACAGTATAAAGTAAATGATGTCCTCTGTCAGGGGCTGGGCAGTGGCAAGGGGAGCAGGAGAGAAGGGCTCTGTCCTGTTCTCTTCAGGCAGTTCATTTTCAAGTGCATGATGTTCCTGTGCTGATGAAATCATTGGGTTTTTCACACAGAGAAAAACATAGACCCTGTGTCATCTGGCTGGGCCTGTTACAGGACAAATACTGCTTGAATTGAAAGCAGGACACCAGTGTAGCCCCAATATTACTGTGACACCACTTCTTCCTGCTATTTAATTGTGTGCTGATCCATCACTGTCATCTTCCTGATTCTTCCCGTGACAGTCAGCACCTCTGTCCAGGCTTTGTGTGAGATTTGCACCTGAAGATCCAGTTTCCCTGAATTCTGTAGGATTTGGCTGGTTTCCAGTTCACATGTGGTACAGGAGATTCAGGGTGCACTTCCTATCAATTCTGCCTGCTGTACAAAGTACTTTTTATGTTAACAAATTACATTTTTCATTGCTTCATTTGTTAATAAAAGGGCATAATTATGCCTGTAGCAATCCAGATTCTGGGATATCACCCATTCACACTTTCTTTTAATCAGAAGTAAATTCCAATATATTCTGCTGTAGGGAAAATATCATGCATTTATAGCATAAACCTGTATAAACATTATTGTAATGGGTTCCACTGGGAACAAGGTTTCAAATATAAAACAGCATTCATCACATATTAAAGACATTAACATATTTTTTTCCTACTTAAATCTCCATAGCTCACAATTTGCTAACTCTTGCTTATGTAGATATTCCCATGATATTTTCAAAATTTAATAAAAAGCTTGGAATATGCACGGCTCTTAAGTTTTATAGCCACCTGATTAGCTAAGCAGAATTTAGAAAGTATAAATCAAATAAGCAAAAAAATAAAAGCCCCAGATTGATCTCCATCAAATGCTTTGCAGTAAGGAGATGCCAGCTTTTGCAGGTTATTTAGTTTGCTGTCATGTATGTAGCACCTTTAAAGAAGGCAGAGGGAGAAGCTGATCTGCTTTCACACCCTGCCGAGGTCAGCACATGCTCCTACTGCCCAGTACTGAGGAAGTTTGATACTACCTTACAAAATCTTCCCAGTTCAGTTCTCAATAATGCTGTAATAAATCCATTATTGCTTTTCATTCAGTAGATTCTTAGTCCTCTGCCAGGCAAGCCAAAAGCTTCTGAAGCCCTTCTGAGAGACATAAGTACGCATGTTGTGGTTCCTGCAAGGCTTCCTGTATTTTTATGACTTCCACTCCTCATGGTTGGGAGAGATCAAATGCTAAGGAAGTATCTATCTTCCTGAAGAGTCCTGGGAGAAACTGGTCCAAAACCACACCAGAAATTGTAAACACTCTCAATTCCTCTCCTCCTTTCCTCTAATAACACTGTTGTAAATTTTTGAAAAAATGGCCAAATGCTGTGTCCTGCCTGTGACAGTAAAGTCATGACCTCTCTTCACTTCCGTTCTGCAGTGTGGAAATGTGCAAGTGGCAGCACTTGACCCTTTTTTCAGCCAATTCAAAAGATACTCGGAATTCCCATGAAGGATCTGAATTCTAATTCCACTGAGATCCAGATAAAACTTTTATGGAATCCTTTTATGGTTTGAAGGTACCCATTAGCAGCAGGAGCTGGTTTTAACACACGTCAGCATGAGGCAGCAGCCAGACTGCCTCTTCCTGTAGTTCTGCTGCACTGGGAAATTCCAGCATGGAACTCGGGACCAGTTTGTTCTGCAGCCTCTCCTCCAGTGACTGATTCTTCCTGCCAGCACAGGGTGCTCCACCAGTGTCCCTGTCAGCTCCCACTGCACAGCTTTCTGTGCAATAGCCTGGCCTGGCTGTTTCCCTGTGCGCACAGGTAATCGTCCCCAGAGTTGAACTGAAGCCCTCAAAAGGGCAGTGCTGCCTCAGGTCTCACTGAACAGTGCCCTGTGTCAGACTGAAAGAGCAACTGTTTCTATAAATGACATCACTTAATGTGATTTCTACCCTGCTCATGTTCAACAGAGCCTTGGAACACCACTGGTGTTAGGTGCCAGTAACCTTCCAGTAGAACACCTGAAAATCTGCTATTACACCACCCATACACAGCCTCAGTCCTGTGTAAGCAAATATGGAACTATTAATAACAGGACAAGGAGTGAGTAATGCTTAATAACTGCATTTTGGGAGGTTTCTTCCCCCTCCTAGATTTTTAAGTATGAAGTTTCTCTGTGAAGCAGAGACTGTCTTAAAGGTTCCATGGCTGTTTTGGCATTACTGACTACTGTGCAAATTAGTGCCTTCCTACCTGCCAACATACCTGTTCTTTCCCAGGTCTCTCCCATTTGGAAGAGCTGCACAATGCAGCAGCGAGCAGAGGTACATCACCTCCACATGCACATTATGCCAGCTGAGAATCAGAAATTATTTTAGGAAGTATCTGTCCCTCCAATGATAGCTTGGCGCCTCTGAGAGAAAATGAAAAAAAATCCCCCATATCATTGCATTTGCCCACGCCAGCTGTTAACATTGGCTTATTGAAAACAATGGCTACCAGTAATGTATTGAGCTAATGCTATCATCTACTTCATTTTAGTGTTTTGAAGTATGAGCACTGCAGTTTTTTGTATCTCTCTGAAGCAATGGCGAGCCAAGTCATGAGTTTTTTTGAAGACTGGTGTATTATCTTGTAAATGTCTGTGCTAGACAAAATTGTGCAAGCCTAGGGACAAGAAATAATTAATGATTTGGAACATGTACTTATTGCTGTGTATGAAACTGAGATACTACTAATCTTAAAGAGACACAGAAGAACAGTATCTCACCAGTCAGATACAGTGCAGCTCGATAAGCATAAAAAACACTTTCAAGTTGTAATTACAGCTTTAAGTTGTAGATAAATATTGGTTCTTTTCAAGTCTAAATCACTTCTAGTTACAGAGTAGAAGACCAAGTCTGTAACTCTTGATTTCAGTGAATGTAAGCTCAGGTCTGAAAATAATTAAAGAACTGGCAATATTTTTAAAATTTTTTTTTTATTCCTTTAGCCCCTGTTAATCAAGCATTCCATATTTCAACTAAGAATTCAGGAAAGAAGAATCATGGAAAGATAGATGTGGTCTTCAAGCAGAAACTTTCTATGCAATAATTTACAGACTTCACAGAAAGATTTGACCCTGACTAGGATAATATTATAAGATCTGCAGTACCACCTAGGAAGGGTGTGATGGTTATGCCAGTGATTTTATTGCATCTTGAGTACCAGTTGCAGTTCTGGTCCCCCACTTCAGAAAAGGTGCAACAACACTGGGTAAGTTCAGGGGAGGATGGAAAAGGGTAATCAGAAGCAGGAGTCAGTTTCCATTTATTGAACAACTAGGACTCTTTAGTCTGAAAAAGCAGGAACCCAGGCAGGGGAATGAGAGCTAAAATGTGAGCAGCTTGTCCATTGCGTCTTTCAATGCAAGAAATACAGGCTGTCAGATGAAAACAGGCAGCACATTGAAAAAAAATGAAAGGAAGAGATTTTTCATGTTAACGAGGATCAGAGCATCCATAACATGGTGCCATGGATTTTAACAGTCTATGTGGGTTCAGTTAGAGGCTGGACAGTCATGGAAGGGAGCGGGTGAGATGTACGAAACACACAGAGAGCAAGCTTGGGTCAGGAAATCCCTGAGCTCCCAGGAGGTTGGAGAATGGTGAAGTGCTGATGTTCCCCTGGATATTGGGGTTTGCCACTGAAGAGAAATGACACCAGACTACACAGACCTTCTGGACAGATCCAGTGTAGTCACTGGCATGTTAGCCAAGTCTCAAAAACCACGCTGCATTTGCAGTGTCAATCACTAATTAGAAAGAAGTCTGGACATGCAGTTTAGGTTGTCTTTGCAAGCAACAAGCATTATAGTCTGATTACATTTTATAGGGTTTTTTTTCTATTTAAACAGAAAATTAATGTATCTTGTACTCAGTAGGTAAAACTGGCTCTTACAAGAGTTGCTCAAGGTGATTTCCTACACAACAAAGCAATTAAAACGTATCAGCAGACATTATTTCAGTACTCTGTGACTGCTACAGGGTCGTTGTTTAAATGATGAAATCATGTTTGAATGGAGAATAAAAATCTCTTTGGAGACCTCAAATTCTACTGGATTTGGAGAGGACCTCTTTTCTGCCATTATGCTTAGTTCCTGTCTCATGCTGCTTTGCAGCTTTCTGTTTTGCAGTATTTAAGAACATCACTGTATCATCTACTATGCTTCACAGTGTAGTGCAGACTTTTATACTTCACCCAATTATAATTAATTAAACCAAGGAACTTTGACTAGCCCAGGACTTTAGATCAGCCCTCAGAAAACTGAACAGTTGTTTCCCATCAAAAGAGAGCAAGGTGCCTGTGTAAGCTGCTGTCCTGGAAAGTTTGACAGATTCAAGTAATTTTAGAGGTTCTCATTCCACAGTGGAAAAAGGAATTACCAGCCTGGAAGAAAATCTGTATTAAGAGATCTGGCTATGGGTTTACTCAAGACACCACAGCAATACATTGAGCTGCAAAGACTTTTTTGTACCACCACAAGAAGAGGTTCCTTCTGCAACTTACTGCACTGTCCTCAGCCACAGCCCATCTGTTAAACGAAATCGGAGCAGTATCCAATGATTTCTTCATTCTTCTGAGCTCCTCTGCTCAGAAACCTCCAAATTCAAAATCCAGAGAAACTCCTGCCACCTTCATTTTTGAAGTCCTGCTTCTCCAGTACTTGTCTTTGATTCTCAGATAGAGCTCTACCTTTTGATTCTTGTCTCAGTACCTTATATGAGGATTTACTTTGCACCCTGGTTCCTGCAGTCTCTTCGCTCCAGTGCACCCACTGTCTCTCATTTGCATTATGTCAGTTTTTCTCACCCTGTTTCCACGATCTCTCACCTTCTCTCATTAAACTGGGAAATCCTGCCTGAACTCTTGCTCACTGTTCCCTTAGGTTCTCTCACAAGTACCGTATCTTAGGTTCTCCTACACCTATACCGTAGCTACAAATAACTATATCACGTACCAGTTAGATTTTCTTCTAACCAGGAAAAAATTTTTCTTGCTATTTTTGGACTAACAGATGTCAAGCTTTCAGTGATGCTTTTGGAACTGCTTTTTCATATACTACGAGGTTTAAAAGTGTGCCGTGTATGCCTGTGAATCTCCATCCACCTGAAGTCTTTCACCTGTGTGTCACACGCCAGGCCCTCAGCAGCCCTGGGGGCACAGCCGCTGCCCCTTGGCGCATCCCAACCCATCCCGCCGGCTCCGCCACGCCGCGTGCTCTCCCTCCTAACTTCCGAGGATAGCCGGGCCGGCATCAGCTCGAGGCGAGCATTGCACTCGGGGCTGTGCGGAAGGAGGGTTTTCCCCATGATGTGCGAGCCTGCGGGCAGCGGCCCCGCCGGAGAGGCAGCGCTGCCCGGCCCCGGTGCGGCCGAGAAGAGGCTGCGCGGCTCCCGGACACCCCGGCCCCGGGCAGCCCCCGCCCGCCGCCCCCAGCCCCGGGGC
>WEKY01003854.1:1369-63410 GCA_013390045.1 Picathartes gymnocephalus | reverse complement strand
CGCCGCGGCCGCGGGGAGCGCGCTCTGACCGGGCCGGCCGGAGCCGCACCGCCCCTTGCGCGCCCGGCCCCGCCGCGGGGCTCAGCCCCTCCTCGGCCGGGGGAGAAGGGCACCACGCTTTTTTCCTGCCCTTTTCCTCTCCGAGCCGCGGGGAAGGAGCCCGCGGGGTCTGCATTCGAGCCCTGTTGCTTCAGAGGCAGCAGATTCTGTTTTCGTTCTGTGCCTCTGGCAGGAGCATCCTAACGAGTTTTATTTCTGTCTTAATTTTATTCCTGATTGTTTAAGGCTTGACCCCTCCACTTTGCACCGATGGCTGGATGCAGGTGATCATCATGGAAGAAGTCTATTAGGTAGAGAAGAGATCTTTCTGAAATGAGTAGAAGCACACAAAGCAGTAGGGTGTGAGGTAAACGCAGAGTGTTGAGTGACCCGTTGCTGGCCATGAAGCTTTTAGCTGTTGATTCTTTGGCTTCGATAGAGTGTGTTAGATCCACTACCCGTCTCCCGAGGTGGAGTTACTCAGGGAGTGACAGAAATAAGGTAGAATAAGTGTGAGTGTGCCTTGCAGCAGGAAAAATGCAGAGCCACATAAATATCATGTCTCAAACTTTACTGTACATGTTAGCAATTCTTTTTCTCCATGTAACAATATAGAGTCCTTTATTGAAATGGTTTTGTAAGTGTCCACTGCCCATCCCTTAAAAATAGATACTCCGGATGAACCCCCTGATTATCATTAGGGAGCTGGCAGAGTTTTTGACAAGGGGAGTCTCATGAAATAGAGAAGTGATTTACATCGGAGGGGCTGGCTGTATACATTACCGGATTGCAGATAAGCTATGTAAGTAAACAGAAGCGCAGTGCTCTGTTATTGTGCATGACTATGGAGATATCATGGGACTCTTTTGCTAGTTAATAGCATAAGGCTTCGTGGGAACTGTTTGATCTGCAGGACTTTTGCTTGGCAGTAGTTTACGTAAGGTTATTACACTCTGTTTGGAGACTTATATTTGCTGGCCATTATTGCATTCTTAGCTCCAGGCTTCCCAGAGTTACAGGTTAGTAGGTCAATAAAAATTGCACTGAAATGCTGGAATGGGCAGTCTAGAGTTTTAAATGTGGTTGGGGAATAACTAGGCAGTAATCAGAATGCTGAGGATTTTTTTTTTTTTTTCCAGTGCATTTTTATGCTGGTCATTGGTGAGGAACCAAAAATACCTTTTTTTTTTTTTTTGCTGTGAGTGCCTCAAATGTTTTTCCATTTCTTGTTAAGAGAGGAAACAAATCACATAAGCTAAATACAGAATTCCCTTTCAGCATAAAGCAACCAGTGCCATTGGCTGAATTTACCAGGACTTAGTTCCTTTAGCTAGTGAGCATTGCGATTAATGCCACTGGCATTACATGGGGCTTGCCAGTAGCAAGAATAAAAATGTCATCAGGTTTCTGCTGCAATGGATTTACGTTTCTTTTAGAACCTGAAATTTGCTGTGCTGTGCGGGGAAGCAGTATGGAAAAGTACATTATTAGGTTGCCATTGGGTTACAAATACTCCAATAAAATTTTGAGTCGTCCAGGTTACAGCGCTCATGGAACTCGTTGTGACCTGGTGGATTCTGGGCGTGTGGAAGGAGGCTGGAGCCTGGCTGTGCTGCCCCTGGCTGAAGCCCTGCCATTCCCAGAGCGGCTGCAGAGTGTGGTGTAATCCCCATTCCGCCAAATCCTGGGATCTGGAGATTGACTGCGCTGGTGGAGCAGTCCCATCCGTGTCCCAGTGCACAATTCACGTGGTTAAAGGGAGCCATATGGTGTGTCCCCCCAGCTCGGTGGTGTGCTGATCAGGGAGGATGCTTTGGGTGTTCAGTGCAGAGCTCTGATGGAAAACCAAAAAATATAAAACATTCACAGTGGTTTCAGCACCTTTCGTGCACTTTCCCCCTTCACTGAACATCATGGACAGGAAGATTATATACTTTAGCTCAGAAATATTGTATGTTATTGTACGTACTTTTTGGCTTTTTCAGTCTGGTCTCTTTTTAGGGAATTTCCTAGGAAATTTATTTCCACTTCAGCTTTTTCCCATCTGCATTTTTGCAGTTTATTGCATGTAGCACGCACTTACTAACAAGTTTTTCTTGCTGAGGTATAAATGTATGCTTTGTAGTACTTCGTGTCACCCTCTTTCTTTAGCAAAGAACCACCCTTTCTGTAATAATTATTAACGGTTAACTTTTCCTCTTCTGTGCCATGTAGGGTTGGTTACAACTGTTGTGGAGCGTTACTGCTACACCTCTGTTTGTCTCCTACAAAGATAAGCCCAGCAGCAGCAGCAGCCAGGTGTTGTGCATAAATCCACTTCTTACACTAATTAATTTTCCTTTTAAGACTCTGATTTTGCCACCAGTTAGACACCTGCTTAACATTTGAATTACAGCACTGAAATAGATAGGCTACTCTGCATGCAAAGCTCTGTGTGTGTATCTGTTCACTTGTAGCTTGCAAAGAGGTGCTGTACAAAAACCCTGACACAACCCAATCCACTTTTGCTTTGCTCCAGTTCTCAGGAATTGCAATGGAAGAGCTGCTGTTAGTTTGGCTATTAAGCTAAAACATAATCCCATTGAGTGATGGAACTGACCTGGTATTTAAGACACAGGCATGGTGTTTCTGCTCTTGGCTCATGTTTCCATGGATGTCTTTTTCCACCTGAAACTGCACCGTGATGAAGCTGAGGCTATCAGGGTAGTAATGCAGGATTTCCACTGCAGTCTACATTTTCTCAAGGAGAGAATGAAAGGGCAGTTTTAATAATATTTGTGGAAAAACATCAACCAGAAGGTTAATGGTAGAATTTGTTTATGCTTCCATTCTGAAGAAGGCCTGGAAGGATTATTACAGCAGCAAAATTCTGTTTCTTGGTTAACTATTTGATATTTGATCTCATATAAAGTAAACTCCGAGGAATGACAAAATAATTGATGGTATTAGGACATTAGATGATGGATATAGTCTCAAGATGATGTGAATGGAATTTGAAAAAATATACATACAGTTTTGATATATTCAAATGATTTAAACTTTAAGAGAAAATTCTGGAGCAAGACTTACATCAGAAACCCTCAAGTTGTCTGTTTCTTTGAGAATTTATTTTTCTTCTATACTTATAATTTGAAATGAAAATAGGAAGGTTTTCTTTTCCAGAAAGAATCTTTAATGTACAGAAATTAATGGCTCATAAAGGAGAATCAAATACTTCTGCATCTTGCTGTGCTGTGTGCACTGATGGTTGGCATGTGAAACATAAATTATTCCTCAGAATAATCAGAATGAAAGTAAAATCATGAAGGAAAAACCAAGATGTGGGGAAAAAAAGTTTGATATATTACAGAAATAAAGTTCTCAGCAGTGCTGTTTGCTGTGAAAGAACAAAAAGAAGTGTTCTTCTTTTCCCCATCTCTCTTTATAGGATTTCTCTTAAATCCATGTGGTTCCAAGTGTCTGAGCCAAACGTGTACCAGTTGCTATCCATATTCCACCTTCTAATAACTTCCCTTGCTTTGTGTATAAACCCCTCTAAAAAGGCTCTTGGCTCCTAATGGCCTGTGTTGTTCTAAATAGACAATGCAGCTGCTCTCTCATTATGTCCGCTTGAAAACTTTCAGTGCTCTATGCCAAGGTTTTACCCATGCTCTTGGTCCAAGCCACTACAGGAAGCTAAAATCCTTATCTCATTGTATAGTTGATGATGATAAATTAATTTGTGCTTGAGTATACTACATCCTTATTCTGAGTGGTTTTTTTATTTAGAAGGTGAACTATATGCTTTAAGCATTTCAAATTATAAATTCAGGTTTCATTGCCATAGTCATTTCTGTGGCAAAAGACATCAATCTTTACAGAACTTCTCTTCCATTTCTTTCCCTTTCCCTCCCCTTCTTTGAATTGACTGCCTGTGTACCTCTTCTCCATGCCCACTGTGTGTTTGCATTCCAGTGGATGTTCCCAGTCTCAGGCTTGGGAGCCAGCTGGCACTTGTAAGATGATGACCTCAGTGACTTAGTGCACCCTGAAGGGCAGCAGTGTCCTGACTAAGAGCACACCTGTGTGAAATGTGGTCAGAGGGGAATGTAGGCCAAACCCAGTGCAATAAATGCATCTCTCTGTTGAGTTTGGGAGAAGACAAGAGCTACCAGTGGAGCCACAGTAACCATGTGTTGTGTCTTGGCCTTCTTGGCATCTGCAGTAAAGTGATTCCTGGTGGCTACCGAAGATGAGATGGAATTGCAATCATTCCTGGTGGTGTTAATGGGAATCTGACGTGCCAACTTTCAAGCATATAAAAATATTTTTCATGTAAATAGCACATGTGGTAGTAGAGAGGACTGCTGGGAATGCCTCTGGTATGTAAGCTCTAGATGGGTGTTTGTAGTACATACCAGGAACAATTTGCTCTAAGTTTTGCTGCAGGGCTCTCTCTCAAGTAACATTGGCTTTACTACTAGCACTAGAGCTTGTATCCTGGAGATGAGTAAGTTATCAAGTCACCATTTTCAATGTCACCTAATGGAAATTAGTAATTACAATGTAGTGGTATGTGGCTATGGTTGGATTTTTTTTTTTTTTTTTAATGCTCTCTCTTTAATAACTTTATTTGCATTTGCTTTGGCACCGTAGTAGAGCCCAGACAAGGAGCATTGATATTATCAACTGACATGGCACAAATGAGAAAAAACTTGACTATTTGCTGTGATCCTTGATAGGTCCAGGACCACACTTCCACTTCATCTTCCAACTGGCCCAAAATGTTGCACCAGCTGCTTGTCCTGGGCATGCAGTGAGGAGTCAACTGCTGGAGTTGTATTATATCTGGAGTGCTCAGGTTGTTATCCTGGAGCACAACTGTGGGGGGAAATCAAGGCACATCATCATGAATGGAAGGCCCAAACTCTTAGATGTCAACACAGGTCAAGTTTTCACTGAGCAGATGCCTCACTTCACATTGAATTGGAAATGCAAATGTACCTAATGAATTAAAATATGATCACAAAGAATGTCTCTCCAAAACTTCACATTGTGTGTGTGAAACACAGCTCAGCAAATGATGAGAGAATCAAAGGTACAAAGAAAAATGAGGAATCGTTAGTCAGAGAGCAAGAATAGATTTGTTTTGATGTGAGGAGTTCTATTTGTTCTCAAAGCCTGACGTTCTCACTAGGCTGGATATCTGAAGAGTTGCTTCAAACCTGCTGAGCCTCTGTGGCTGGCACTGTGTCTTACAGGCCCACATGTGACTGATGGGTAACAGGAGCCTACAAACTCTGACATCCCCTGGTAACCTTGGGCTGCCTCTGTCCAAACTCCGTATCTGAAACCCAGAAAGTCCCAACACATCCCAAGGTTTCCGGTTCTGGACTCCAGGTAAAGCAGCTCCTGATTTGAGAAGAGGAGGAGGGGCTTCATGGCTCCCTGGTGAGGAGTTAGGAGTTGGTTCCTGCACAGAGGGTCAAACGCCACGTCTGGTATTTTGATAGGAAGGACATGGGTGAAAAGGATGTCTGTTGTTTTTAAGCCAGGAAAGACTGTGATAGACCTGTATGGCAAGGAACTGGAACCAGGGACAGCAGAACTCTAAGGAAGAGTAAGACGACCAGGTGAGAGGAGGGACTGAGACATCAAGGTGATCTTGGCAGGTGAGGAGGAAGAAGATTACCTTCTTGAATTTTGATTTGCTTCCTCTTGGAAGAAAATGGTCAAGTTGTGTTCAGGAAGAGAACTGCGGGTTTTTAGGGATGCATCGAAGGCAGAAAATACTTAACTGCAAAGGGATATTCTATTAAGTTTGGAAAATGGAGTTAGGAAAGAGTCAGAACTAAAGGAATTAAAAAATGCAGTGGAACAGCCTTTTGAGATTTGTGATACAGGTGTTGCAAAGTGTGAAAGGAGTTGAGAAAGATATTAAGATCTGCAACAGCATGTATTTCTGTTAGGGGTGAAACCAAGCTGTAAAACTGTAGGAGAGTAAGTGTGGTGTTAACAGATACAGGTGTTATAAATCTTTTATTTTACTGGGTCTTGTTTTCTGGGATAGAGCTACTTACATCAAATAAAGAAATTTTTCATAGGTAGCTAAAAATATTTTTCTTTAAAGCACATGCTCTCAACTTATTGGTATAGTGTGCACCATTAAAGCAAATGGTGGCAGTGGTCTCTGGTGGGTTTACTTCCTAGAGTAATGAAAACATGCTTAATTATTTATTGTGTGTTTCCTTGTATGATTCTGGGTTTTGTGTGAGAATGGAGGTTGAATAGTTTGGGATGTATCAATACGTGAGTTTATCTCTCCCTTGTCATGTAAAGGCTTTTCTAAGAGAGATATTTTTAGCAATACTCAGATAAATATTAGAGTGTGGATTAATCTCTTTCACATCTTCACTCGGCAGCATGTAGCAGTGATAGTTTTAAGGGCTGTAGACAAGACGAGGTTTTCAGTCATGGGTGTCTCTGATGAGATTAACACAGGAAAAGATTCAGGCTTTTGGCTCACACACCCTATTGTACGTCCTTTCAGTTCTGTTAATCTCCTTTTTTATGGTGGCAGCATGGACCACGTATTTTTGAGTCAGATCCAAGTTAGTTGAACCATAACTTGGTTTGTTTAGTAGTAGCTGGATCAAACCTCAGTGTGAGGTATGTAATAAGTAGTTCTGGTGTGTTTTGCTGCAATTTTCTGCTGATAAAACTGTGTAAAGTTAACAGGTGAATTAATGAGAGCAGTTGTTAGCTCTAAAATAAAACCCGCAGTTCCAGCCATGCATGGATTTGTTGATAGCACTGGGGGGATCTAGGCATGGCATGTTCCTCTTCCCTCCAGTTACCCCAATCAATATTTCAGATGCAGAGCTCCTACATGACAGGATGAAATCACAATCCTACAGCTGGGTTTCTCTTTCCATTTGAAGCAGTAGTGAATTTCTCTCTACCTGCAGAAAACTTGACCCTTTTTGTTGTCAGGTTGTTGTTTTTCTTTTACAGTGCTATTACAAATTATTCCATCAGTGAGGTCTGGATAGGATGTGTGAAAGCTCCTTTTCCAAATGGTGAGGCACTCAGTCAACCAGTGAAATAGTTTGGATAAAGACTGCATTGAAGGTCTTAATTTATTTCTTTGACTGTCTAATATGTAGTGTAAGTAAATACATATTTCTGAGAGACTGCATCTGCTGCTTTATAGAGAAAGCTTCTCAAAACTGCTAATTTATTAAAAACAAGGAACAGACTTGTATTGCTAGATCTTCAATGAATACAGCTTAAACATCTTCTTTCCTCTGTAAGAAAAAGAAGCTTTCATTTGTGGAAAATCATATAGCAGCTTGCAGGACTGTTGAAGGTTGTGATTAAGGTTACCAGGGTGACTGGAAAATAGTGTTGGGGTTCCCCAAGGCTGCCCCTGGGGAGCTGTGTGACCTCTCCCTGTCCACCTCAAAGGGACAGCTGTACCACCCTGACAAGGGACCTGCAGGGGTCAGAATTGGATCATTTGTTGTGAGCAAGAGAAAATGCAAGAGAAAACATGGTCTTGACCTACTTGTTATTTATAGTAATTCATATTGGTTTAAAAGCCTGAAAATCGCCTGCTTCGCTTCAGTTTGGAATGAGCTGGCCAGTGGAGTAGTTGGGTTAGAGGATCTTCAGCAGGCAAAATGGGCTGAACCAGCACAGCCTGCTGCGAACCCAGCCTGCCTGCTTGGGTCCCAGCTCTTACAGGCAGATCCTTGTGAGATAAGGAGGAGATGGATCAGAGCTTCTCAGTGGAAACAGCAAGATGGAGATACAGACATGTGAATAACAGTGATTGCAGTCCGTGAGATAAATTGAATTTTAAAGTTGTCTAAATAGCCTGTATTTTAGGCGCATGCCTTATTATTTAGTTATTTTGTGCCCACAGGCATAGACTTTTTTGAATGAGGCTATCATTGATTTGTGGGTGCTCAGAGGTTACCAGGACAACAGCCCAGTGCCTCAGACACTCATATTTGGCTTTGTAGTGCATGTCAAGGTTTCAAGTCAAATCCTTCAAGAGGTACCATTTCCACAGCCCCCAGTGGACCACACCCAGCCGGTACAACGTGGCACTTGATTGAATATAAACCTGGTCCGTATAACTCTGTCCTTCCTGGGTAGTCTCCATAAGCCATTTAAATAAGAATTGCTGGTGTCAGAGAAGGAGTTTTCCAGAGAAACTGGAGAAAGGTGTCCACAGAGAGAGAAACTATCCACTAGAGAATAGCACAGAGTCACAAAATTGTGTGGTTGAGTGAAATACCAAGCTCTGCAATGGTGGAATTGTGTATATACTTAAGGTGTATGTATACTCCCACTTTTTCTCACATATAAGTGGGTTGCTTACTGACTGAAATCTTCCTACTTTTTGCATACTGTTCTGGATGGAAGACATATTTCTTCAAAAGTTTGAGTCTCATCAATGACCTGTGACTGCAGTTCCACAGGAACTCTTCTCTGGCTGGCAGTGGAAAGTTGCCGCATGAATTTGCAATAATGAACCCCTGGCTCCTTTGTGTCTTACCTTTTCAGGGAAAAATCCTTCATAATCTCTCAGCATTCATAAAAAATGATGATTTTGTCAGACTATTAGAAATCACAGCTTTTGTTCAGGCTAGCTATATGGGATAAAACCCTTCAGACAGGGTAAGTTTCAGTTAGTGAAATGTGACAGTTAAATAAGATTAGAGATTTCCTCTTCATCTGCATGTATTTACCTGAGTATTTCTATCCTAATAAGTAATAAAATATTTTCTGTTAGGAGATTGGATGGTTTCCACATTTATATTTTAGATAGCTGTCTATTTTTACATCTTTTTATGTTCTTTTTGGTGGGTTATCATAATAATTATCAGTATGGGGACAGTTTATAAGGCTCTGTATTTTCCAGGTCTGTAATAGTGCTATAATGTCATATCAGCTTTGCTCCCAACAAAATCAGCCGATATTTTGCTGTGGCTAATGTGCAGCAACATCATAGATGTTGATAATTATGACTGGTGCCACTGACTAACCCTCTAAAAGTAGCATTTTGGTTTTTTTTGTACTGCACTGGGATGGCGGCCAGTTGGCCTCTGAAGATAGTTTCCATAGCTACTGTCCTACAGAGAAAGAAAATGCTGCCACAGCATTTTTCCTTTGCACCTTTATAGCTTTTATGCAAGCTGTCAAGACAATTAATTTTCATCAGATGTATTGGTTATTAGCTGTTGAACGCAGGGGAGCATGGGTTGGTACATATGATGAAAAAGAGCACTGAACTAAGTAAAACATCAAGAGATTTCTTTATGTACACAATATGAATGCATTTCAGATTTACAAAATCCCATTATGGCAGCATCTGATATGCCAGAATGCAATCTATGCTCAAATGACAAGGTTCTGAGACTGCTCAACTTTATTTCTGAGAATAAGTAAGCCTGGCACTGACTTCCGTCATTGTTTGTTCTTAGATGTTGTGATCTAGATTTTTAATTCCTTTGAAAAATGAAATTAAAAACAAAATCCTTACCTGTCAGGAAAGCTCTCAAACTTTGCCTAATTTAAAATAAAGACAATGTTGGCATGGGTAATGTCTTCATTTCTTTCTGCAGTGAGGCTCAAGTCATGTTTCAAAGTTGGGGCTGGTTCTGGGATTCATTAATGTTCTATTACCAGCTCAAACTGCACATTTTATATTGAGTATTCAGATTGTACTATTTGAGCAATTTGTGAAAATTTATGACACCTTTTCTCATTTTGTGTAAAATAACAGGAGGGGCTCTGTCAGCTCTCCAGAGTTACTGATCCTGCTGCTTTACCCTCTCCAGAAATTGTAATGTTGGCTCTCCCCAGGTTTGTCCTTTTCTGTGATGTCCAGAAACAGTACACGGATGTTCCTGAAGGGCTCTGTCCGTAATCATTGACTTCAGGATCAAATCAAGTTTGCTTAGGAGAACCAGCACCGAAACACGTCTTAGAGCTGGGGAGAACTTGTTGGCTGCAGCAGTGTTAAAATCCTAGTGAAAAGCAGAATGCTTTGTGGAAATACAGAAAGAGAGGATGTGGAGGGAATTAATACAGGCATAGAGAGGATGGGTGTTGTGGGGTACAGTGAAATAGGTTAAAGCATGGCTCTGGCCTTTAGTGGGACGTTTTGGTGGTTGGCCAGGGAATTCCTGGGAAAATCCTCTGACCATTGAGGAAAGAGCAGATTTATAACCTAAATGAAAAAGTCCAGCCAGAGTGTGACAGTGGCTGGAGGTCTCTACTGAAGAGGAGATCAATAGACTAAAAGTCTGAAGAGTCAGAGGGAATTTTGCTTTGTGGCAAAGACAGCATTTTATTCCCCTCCCTTTGCAGTAAATCTCTCCCTGTGTGGTTTTTGGCTGTCCAGCTGGGCCCTGGCAGAGGGGGGATGTGTGTCCGAGGCTGCTGGCTGTGGATCGCGGGCTGCCGGGAGGCGGTGGAGCGGCGGGACTGTAATTAAAAGCCCATCTGGGGGATTGTGGCTGGCCCTGGAGGAATGTCCCGCAGGTCCTGCTGAGCCACTGGGCCTTCCAGCAGGTGCCTGAGTCGTCCTGCTGGCCCAGGGAGTGGGGCTGAGCCTCTGGCCTGCCAAGGGTTGGCGAGCCCCAGCCTGAAGTAATTTCTAAACCCTGCTGATCTCCAGCTCCAGCTATCCCACTCCATCATTGGCCTGCTCCTAGAAATCCAGGCTGGTGGTTTGTCTGGGTAACTCAGCTGATTACATACATGTCAGTGGAAATGGTCTGGCTGAAGCCAGCCATCTGGCTGCCTGTTTAAAGTGCTAAATGATGGGCATCATTTTCTAGTGGTTTTGAATCTTCTTCTTCATTAATACTTTTGACTATCAGTACTTGTGTGCACTTAGAAACATTTTCCTCATAGAAGAAAAGTTGATTGGTGTTGTTGCAGGGAATGCTCCAAAAAATACTGCTGCTTTTGAAGAAAATATGTCTTTGCGAAACGGTGTAGTCCATGATCTGTGTATAGGGGAAAAGAAAAATTATTCCTTACCTATCTAGAAAATAAATTGTTTTCTCTATCTGTCACTTACAACTCTGAGAAATTGGAAGCTCAGGATTTTTAAACAAAGCTGTAGTTTTTATAGGTGCATACAGAAGCACTGTCTATGTGTAGATACAGTTTTTCATAATGTTTTCACAAGACAGCGGTGGGGGAAAGTACCTGTTGATAGACCTCATGTACCTTGAGAGTTTATCCTTTTCTATCCTTCCCTTATCTTTACCTGAGACTGGAAAAAAAGCAGCAGTATGCTAACTAAAATAATTCTGAATTAGGATGTGGCTTTATTATCATCTAACACCCTGGGACGTTGTGCTGATGCCAAGAGCTTTGCAGACAGAGGCCAGGGAAGCGCTGCTGGTGCTGGCTTTACCTCTGTGGCCAGAGCCAGCAGCAGGGCAAAGCAACACCTCTGTGCCTTCTCATAAAAAATGTTTGATGAAGGGATGAATATGTGGGTATTTCGTGCAGAAAACTGTCCTAGCATTTAATTTCCACGTGAAATTAGATGATAACAGCTTTCAGTGTCAGCTGTGAAAACTGTTTTTGTGGGATGTGCAGTAATGAGCAGGTACTGGTTTTATAATAAGGAATAATATACAACCTAAAAACATATGGGCTTTTTCTGCTTCACTAAAGAAATCCTTGTCTTCCACATAACCTCCAAATGGCAGATGAAACTAATTAAGACAATATCTTGTTAAGGAAAATATGTCAACATGGAAGTATCTTAGCGTATCAGAGTCTGCTGGTTCTTGCAGCCTGGTGAAAAAGGAGAAGCAATTCTGTTCTGCTTTGGGGACTTTTCAGGAAGGCAAGTGAAGCCAAACATCTCGTAGATATCGATCCCCTGAGTTCGGAGCAGCTTTGACCACTTGTATAACAATGTAGACCATTAGTAACATATATTCTGTACAGACAAGTACTTTTAGGTCTTCATGCACTCTTGTAAAACATGGTGAAGAGTTACAATTTTGCTAATGAACCCTGGGAAGGGAGGAATTTGCTCCTGTTGGCTTTCTCTAAGGAAATTGCTGGTTATGTGGGGTGGATGTTAAAGTAGGTGCTTGTTGCAGCCTCATTCTGACCCTTTTGTTGATAAAATAAGGTAAGGAAATTAAAGTAAACCTTAGGTTTAAGCAGAAAAACCTCAAGATACTGATGTATGAATTTTCTGTCATACGTTTTGATCTTATATACTAAAGGCATGGCCATGATGCAGGAGATTTACCTAAAAATTATTACCTAGTTTATATATGTTTTAATTCCTACTCTAATAACCTGTATACTTAGAGTGTGGTTCTACTTTATGATCTCTAATATCAAAGTAACTTAAAATCAAGATTAGGGTCACTTACTTAATTGGAAAATGCTCTTTATTGGATTTATTTTCTTCTTACAGCTTTTGAGTGGGGAATTAAATTCTGAAATAATCAATACCTTGATTTGAAATGGAGCTTTTCCTTACTCTGTAAATGAAGTAATACTTGTGGTGATGCTATGTGAGCACTGTGTGATTTTTATTTTGCTTTCTGCCAAAGGTGATGTAGCTGGCTGTGGTGATGACTGTAATAAGTTATTTCAGAGCACAGTTCATTACCCAGACACAATACATCTGCTGTGGAAAATGGCAAAGAGCTTTATCCAAACATCAAATGATTTCAAAACATGCTATTTGTTGCTGAAACTGGAGAAACGTGGAATTGCCTAAGTGTCTGGTTGACATTTGAACTGCTGAAAGCATTTCCATTTTAATGCGTCAGACAGTTAGTGTTTCTTAATATACATTTAATATGTTTGGAAATGCCTGAACACTAACACATCTTAATCCTTATTCATCCATATCTTTTAAATTACTTGTTTTGTTTGCTGAAGTTGAACTTCCATTGAAGTTGATGCTATTTGAGCCTTGAGAAGCTGGCCTCATTTGCAGAGCAGAAGTGGCTGCTGTCTTTGGGGAAAATGATTTAAAATGCCCCAAGAGGGTTTAGTTTGTCTGGGGTTTCTTGAAGATGTTTGCTTCCCTGATTCAGGTTTTAAACAGAAAGCAGGTTTTTTTAGATATGTTTAGTTGTAAAAGGATGACAGTACACTCTTCTGTAACAGCACTTTCAGTCACATCACAAATAACTGTAAAAGTTCTAAGTAACAGTTCTGGCCCAGCTTTGTTGAGCTGTACTATCTGCAAGGTTAGACAGTACTCAGCTTTCACCTGATAATGTTTTGTCATTGTACATTCAGAGAGCAGGGCTTGAAGATGTTGCACTGAGGCAAGTTCAGGGCACCACTTGTTGAGTTTCTTAACTGAGCTCAGTAAAACAGCTTGAGGAACACAAGTGGATCTTGTGCCTGTTGCTATTCAGTCTTCCCTGGTTTATTCCTAGTTGTGATTTGACTGTATGTGAATTTAAACAGCTTCATAAATATAGAAATACTGCCATTGCCCCACTGATACGTCTGGATTTCATTTTCAGTGTTGTTAAGTGTTACACTGGTATATTATGTGGTAAAACTGTCATGGATAACTTAGTTTCTGCATCTCTACTTGAACATGTTGGAAAGCATTTTGCATATATTGCCATATGCTGCTTCCATTATTTAAAGTGACAACTGTAATTTCTCTGTTGGAATTAGGCTGTGTGCAGGGCTGTGTGCTCAGTACAAACACTGCTCTTTGAGGAGCACTCTCAGTCTGGGCTGAGGTCCCTGCAGAGCCATGGTCCTTTCAAAAGCAAAGCTTTTCTTCTCCTCTTCTGGGTCTACTGAGACAGCAGAGCTTGGGTTTGAGGTTTCAGTTAATCATCTAATTTGTCAGAACACATAATCAGCCAGAGGCCACTGCCTTTGACTTTATCTAGTCTTCTTTTATAGACAGAGTGATAGAAGAAACAATTATATCATTAGCATGGAACTGATTTTATTGCTGTAAGGCTGCATGAATATGAATGCGTGTGTTGGGTTACTGAAGGGTACTTCAAAGTGATTTTCAGCATACTGCTTGTTTTCTTTCCGGCATGGTGAGACATGGTGTAGAGAACATTATTTTGTTTAAGGTATACTGAAACACATTCCTTAGCCTTGGGGAGTACTGGGGGAAGTCCAGCAGTTTATAACTTTTTCCAAGGAAGTTTGTTACATACAGCATCACTTTGAATTAAAAAAAAAAAGATCCTTCTTACGAGCTTTTGTCTGTTTTTCTCTTCACAAAACTGTAGCTTACCCAAATCCACAGAAATTGATAGGAAAGTCTGAATTACCTTCTCTCTCAAAATCTGTGCATTCAATAAACCGGATCACTTTCCTAAAACTGAAAACTAAGTGGCAATTATTGCCTGTTGGTAAATCTTAAATATGTTTGATGTAGACATTTAAGAAATGCTCTCAGAAAATAATTATTTCATTTATTGCATCTGTCACTTGCTGAGAGTCCTATTGGAAGGCGCCTGTGGGGCTGTATCAAAAGTTCTGTATCCTAAAGTGTAATCTCACTGTTCAGATTATTCGATTTTCTGTAAAATGATGTGAGAAGAAATTCTCTTGTATCTCAGGTGGGTTGGTAGAGGAGAGCAGGGATGAATTACAGCAGAAAACACTACTCCAGGGGCCTGATCTGAGTGTCAGCTGTTTTGGCCTTAAAATGAAGTTCCCAGAAGAAACTTGTCCACCTGACTGAGTAGTATTTCTGGATTTTACCAGAACAGTGTTCTTGAGGGTGCAAAATGAGATTACAAGAAAAAAAAAAACAAAAAGAAAACAATTTATTCCGCAAAGAAAAGCTGGTTTGATCCTTTTCTGTATTTTCTCTGTGATTCATTGCAGATTTGTTAGTGATTTGTACCAGAAAATCCAAGAATTGAACAATTGTGTAAACGCAAAAAAAAGAAAAAAAAAGTCAAGAGAGAGGGTTATGAGCAAAGCATAAAAATCACTTTGGTATTGTTTCTTATCCACATGGTTTTTTCAAGGTATTTCAGTGTTCACTTAGAACAGGACACGAGTGACATCCAGAAGGTTACAGAGTTTGCAATAAATATAGCTCAGAGAGAAAAAAGACATAGCAAGTGCAGCCTGTTAAGAAAACCATAAGTCCTCATGCTGTGGGCTTTCTGAATGGATAGAAACACATCACACTGTGTAACACCTTCCTTTAAAAAGAGATTACAAAGAATACCAGGAATTGTTGTGATGATCTGGGAAGAAAGGAGTGGAAAACAGAGGTAAGAGGTCAACCAGTAATGAAGCAAAATCAGGTATCTTCTTTGAACTGTAAGAGCAAAAGTGAAAGGCTTTGTAGAGAGAAGGGAGGAAAATCTTTCTAAACATTCTCACAAACAAATGAAAACTGGGTGTATCTCTTGGGCAGAGCTGAAGGTTGAGCTTAGTATCCAAAACAATGGATTTGGGGCTTGTACCTTACACCCATTTTCCTTCAGTGTTGGGTTTCATCCTTTTTTCTTTTTTCTTTTTTTCTTTTTTTTTCTTTTTTTTTTTCTTTTTTTTTTTTTAATCAAAAAATGTATTTCTGCCTTTTTATTTCCTTAAAAATACAAGAGGTGGCTTAGGGGTGTGTTTCTGGGATCTCAGGTTTACAGACACAGTTACCTATAATCTTCATCACTCTTTGCAAATTTGTTGATTTTTTAAAGATGATAATTTACTACCAGCATGTGGAATCAGCACTTTACGTGAATGTTACCCAGAGGATGTAAAAGTAATTAGGATTAGGACTAAGCAAAGTCCTTCTGGTTCTGGTAAAAGGTTTGTGTGGAAGGAATAGGCGCTGTGAGAAGGCATAGTAGTGTACTGACATTTCTTGCTGTTAGTTTATGTCTGGGTAATTTTGGTTACGAAAAAATGTTTCCATAATTTTCAGCTTTACATGTAACAAGAGTTTTGACTTCATTTTCATAGAGGACAACCATATAAATTTCAGCTAACACCCTCTCAGAACCTCAGGGGATAAGATGGAAGGAGTGAGAATTCTTTCTGCTTTGATGCATTGGTTGGGAAAGTTACACTCTTATTAAGTGTGATGCATTTTATTTTAATAAACAAAAGATCATTAACTGAAGACTGAAGTGCTGCCAATCCTGAATCTTTCATGAGCAATAAATTCTCATTAAAAACCCCTTAGGGAAATACATGTCCTTTCAAAAGAATTTCCACAGCACCTCATCTCCATGTTACAAATCTCCAGGGGAAAAATATATATGAGGAAAGGTGTTTGGGGGAATTTGTTAGCTCAACTTCCAAGTCCTTTGCAAAAAGCAAACCTTGTTTGCTTGTTTCTTCCTTTGTTTTTCATTTTCCAAGGTCGTCTTACATCCAGGCTCAGTGAAAAAAAAATTCAGTTCTGCTAGAAATGGCTGAAGGGTTTGGGTCACAAACCGAAGAATTCATCATATTGCAGGAGATAGATATCTTCTGGATTCCAAATATTTACTTAAGAAAAAAAACTCCAAAACTAACACAAGTAAACAAAATAATAAAAATGGTATAAATCTGTATGCTGTAAGGATCTGCTACTGCAAACTGTCCATAACACCCTAACCAGAAACACAACAACTGAGACTCCATCTAGTCTAGAGAATGGCCTGACCCAGATTAAAACTGAACAGCAAGCAGAGAGATGAGAATTTACACACTCACGGGCTGGGAGACACTGCTCAGAGCAGTGGCACTGAGGAGGAACAGCTCTGCTTGCCCTAGCAGGAACGCTGTGCATGACCTACAGCTGTAGGCTGGCTTGAAATCTGGAGTAGAGCAGAAGTGTTGAACAATGTGCTGAGGGCAGGCAGGATCGGAGAGGTGCCCTTACACAGAGTGGTTCCTATCTGGTCCTTGCTCTGTCTCTTGTTTCTTCAATGTGCTTTAAAAAAATAATCTTTCAATAGCTGTATACGCAGAGCTTCCCCGTTCACATCTCTGCTGTTGCTTTCGGTGGCACCAAGTCACAGAATAAAAATCTGACTGCTTTAGAAGCAACATCTGCTTCAGCAGCACCTTCCTTGTGTTGGTGGCTGATGTGTCGCCAGGCCCATGTCAGCTCTACTGAACAGCCCAATGTCACCAGCTTTGGTACTTCCAGCAAAGAGAGCAGGTGTTTTTGGGGATTAGGACCAAAAAAAGCATTGTGTGGGCGTGTGAAATGAAGAGTGGCAGTTTGTGTGTGTTGGGAGTAAGAGGGATTAAAAGGTAGTGACTTGCACTGTTGTCTCTTTCCATGGGCCAGACTGCCTTTTTTTTAACCCAGTTTGAACTCAACTGCACTATCAAGCTAAACTGGGAAGTTTTGAGCAACCTGTTGTATGGTCTTATCACCCCACTTAAAGAAGTGGAGCTCCTGGACCATGTACTGCTGAGGGAGGATCAGGTGAATTAGTCATGTACCGGAGGGACAATTTGCTTTTCACTCTGACCTGTACTGGAGAAGGTCATAAGAATAATGTGATGGCTCTGAGGATGCCATCAAAAAGCAGATAAACACTACAATGTGTTTTAATTAGAAAAGTGCTAACTGTAGGCCTTGTGCTGTGAAAGGGTTCTCAGGAGGAAATTTGGTACCATTTAAGGACTTTGATTAAACATGCTTTCATTAGTGTAAAATATTTTTTAAAAGTAGCACCTGAGAAAAAGAGCAAGCAGTAATTCTCTTAGTAAAGAATGGGGATCTCTGTGCAACAGCTGCCTATATTGTGATGTAAAGTTCTCACTGTATGCTTCTTGGATTGCAACTTATTGGCAGAAATAATACAGCATTAAATATAAATATTATTGTTGATGTAATAGTAAAATTAATAAATCAATCACTTAGGTCAAGAAATTCCAAACTACAGCAGTGTGAATTTGTCAAATTGCTTTTGGTCTATACTTTAAGGTGTGGATTTCAGAAAGGAAACAATAAAGTTTATGGTTAATGTACCACTTTTAATAATAACAAATTTTGTGTGATGGATCCACTGCTCATTTACTTTTAGCAGTGGGTTTTAGTAGTTTAGCTGGGATGTATTGAATCAAAAGGTTTAAACAGGGAGCAAATCTGTGCAGGATTTGGCCCTGCTAAAACCTTAACTTTGCTTTCTGATAAATGCCATGTTTACATAATGCATGGACTATTTAATTTATAATATGAAAACTTGTACTTTACATGTATTTCAGAGTTTAGTATTCTGGTGCTGTTTACTTGATGTTTCTTGACACTTAGGTTTTGATGTTTCATACTTGAGGAGGTTGCATTCAAGCTGATAGCCAGGTGTAACTCCTTGCTGCAATTTACTGCTCTGTGTTTGAGCTGTTTTTTATAAGAAGTCTGTAAGTATCTCTCACTACAGACTTTAGAGATGGTTAGAAAAATGTGGGGTTTCCCCTCCATTTTTGTCTTTCTAGGAAAACTCATTTTCTTCTTCTTTGGTCTAGAATCTCAGACCAAAAGAAAGACTTCAGAGGAATATATCTGAAAAAAAAATTGCAGTTAAATGCATCATCTCCTGAATAATGGTCATAAAGTGAGATGTTCCAAGAGATTTGTAAAGTGATTGCTTGGTATAATTCATAATTATCTCAGTGATTTGGCATTGTAGCACACAGATATTAATCTTTTATCCTCCAACTGAATATGTGCATAATGGAGGAGAAATCACTTTTTCTTCCTATTTTTTTCTTAGTCAAGAAACTGCATTGATTGTGATGGTTGATACCACCCCCATGTCTTGCTTGGTGGCTCTATTTCATGTCATTCTAATTATTTCACAGTTACTAATGAAAGGTATTTAAGGGTCCGTATTTATAAAGGTTTTGCTCTTCACTTGCTGGTTTTTCTGCATCAGCAAGGTTAAAAACCATCTCAGTGTTCAAAAGAAAAAAACGCACCATTTTACACTTTGGATGTAGACGTCCTTAACTATGTTTGTTTGCCTAAATAGGTACAAACTTTGAAAGGTGGGCAGTATTGTGGAGCCGGTGCTAATAATGGAAGAAGATACTCCAAAATTAATAAATAAATAGATATATTTATACATATATTTATAGATATATTTAAAATGGTCTGACGTACCAATGAATCATTAAAGTATGCAGCCTTGCACTCATAATTTCTGTGCTGAAAAAAATAAGTATCAATGAAATAATAAAGATTGCCAGTATGAGAGAGGATGCTTCTGTTGAAAATGCATTGCTGCCCGTTCCTATGCTTGTGCTCAGAGAAGGGGAATTACCCTGCTCAGGTGCCTGGCTGATCTCTGCTGCCATGCCCATGCTGGGAGAGTAATTTGTCATGAAAACAATTCGGGGATAATCTACCATGGACTCCTGATAACCTGTCCTTTCTAATTTCTTTGCCATGACTGTCCCACTTTTTAGCCAAAGAATATTTTCTTGCTTTTATAATGAAGGCTCTGCCCTCATGATGTTCCTCTCTTTGCCTCCTCCTTTCTGACCTGTTCTCCCGTGATTTCTTTCATGGCATTTCTTTTGTATTTGGTGTCTTGTTTGGATGCTTCTGGAAAGTAAGTAGATGTTTGACTTTGAACTTCTTCAGATTAATATACATGAAAATCCACTGGAAATTGCTGAGGAGCCCATGGGGATTGCTGATACTTATTTTAGATTATAGTTATAATTTTTTCTTCCTAGCTGTTAGTGTCACCCAAAGAAAATACAGTTTAAGTAAGTCACTACCTCTTTCGCTCGTCCAGATTTGGCAGAATCATGTCTTGTAGAAGAGAAGTTTAATGTAAATTGTATTTTCTGTAGGGTTATCTTTTATTACCAATAAGTTAGCAGTGAATAGGACCCTGTTCCTTGCTGGTGGCTCATCCTATCTTTCCTGCTTCTGCCTGACAGCATTAGTACTTCCGTTATTGTAACTCTGGTCCTTGCAATTATTGTAAAAGTAGTTAAATAAAGCCCGTACTTGGCTCAGCTTTAAATTTGCAATGAATATTTTTTTGTTCAGGATGACTCCTTTATTGCCAGATCTGGCTAAGGCAGGGAAAGCCCAGCTCCACAGTGCTGTGACAGTGATGGAGCACCGAGTGCCGTGGCTCTACGTGACGGTCGGGGGAAGGAGCCTCGCTGAGCACCGCGCCCGCAATCGGAGCTGAAAGAGGCGCAGGAGCTCACTGCAGCCATCCCACCCTCGGCCCTTCCCTGTCACATCTCATCCCTTCCATGGGGTCAAGCCTGCTCAGCACTTGGATGGGAAACCTCCCTGGAAAACCAGGAGCTGAGGGAAGCCGGGCACAAACCGTGTCTCTGTGCTCAAACGAGCGCCCTGCCCCGGGTCCGTTGTTAGCACTGTGCTGTGTTTAATCCATGTTTGATGGGGTTTAGTTGTGTTTTTTTCTGGTTCATTGGAAAGACAGTGCTGTGGCTACAAGTAATGATATAGGGGGAAAAGATTAAAGAGAAGCAGTTTTGGTAGGTGGTGGACAGGGATTGGTTCCAAGGCACGAGGAGGTTTGGGAGACCGTGCAAATTTGGGTTCTGAGTTTCTGTTAGTTTTCTGTTTGCTTTTTCTCCACAAGAACAAAGTATTTATTCACCTTCTGAGTCTCACAGCAATAGTGTAGAATGGAAACTTGGTTAGGATTTCTCTGCTCCAAAATAACCTCCAGAAGGCATGGAAGGACTCACTGGAATATAGCTTGGCCACTCTGCTTGGCCACAGTGACCAACAATAAAACAAATGTTCATTGTATTTTCAAAGCTTGACTTTGTCTGGGATGAATTTATGCCTGTTCAAATAGTGAAAGTTATAAAATTACAAGAAAAGTTGGGCTTCAGTTTGTCATGCAGGACTGATTGCTTCTAAATGAAATTGCTTCAGAGTGAAAATTTCCAAGACAGGATGAAACATGAAGAAAACACATTCCTGTTCATGAAAAGAAAAGGCAGGTAGAGAAACGACTGAGTAACTTGGGAACTTCGTCCCTGTTGAATTTTTTTGTATAGAGACATAATAATTTACTTAGAAAATGGGAAAAGTTTGAAATCTTTAAGTGTCAGTGTTGACACTTGTTGAAAATGTAAGGGCTGTCAATACATGCTGACAGGTTCGGGGGCTGATTGGGACAGGAAAGGACAGTGTCAGGGTGGATAGAGCCCTTCTCCTCCTAGGGATCATGGGGCTTAAGGTTTGCTGAAGCATTAGCTTCTGATTCAGATGATGTTCCTAAGATATTTCCCAATCTTTTTGAGTCTTGACTGTGTTCTTCATTAAAGATAAAATTATTTTTGTCATTAAAACGGTAAAATTATTAATGACCACTGAAAATATATCCTGATTCTGTATAGCTGAGGTCTTAGCAAATGGATATATTTCAGCACAATTTAACTTTCTTCAGAAGCTAATTTAAGTAATATCTTTCTTTGTTAGATGGAGATGCAAAGCCCTATATGTGACAGTTTCTGAATCTGAGGTTTCCAAACAAAAATGAAGATCAAAGTTTGGGAAGCTGAAGTACACTGCTGAAGTTTTTGGGTTTGTTGTATTGATGTAAAGCAGCATACGAAAAGAACAACTGAGAAAAATGGAGCCTTTCATGTACCCAGTGTAGCTTTTATTGTGGTGCTTGATCTGAGGAGGTGTGCCATCACATCAGGAAGAGCATTGGTTCAGAATTAGGGATAGGTAGGGGCTGGTGACTGGATTGACTTCCCTGCCTCTGTCCTGGTGGATGGGGAGAAGCTGGAGCAGCGCAGCTCTGTGGTGGAGCCCTGAGCTGTTACTGCCATCTGATACAGGGTTTCCTTTGTCTGGCAGTTGGATGAGTCGAACCTGATGGGGAAGGAGAAATTTTAGTCTAAGGAGGGTTCCGAGTATGCAGAATTATTTAGCACATTTATGTTTTTCTTGGGCTAAATGGGCTTTCCTCAAACTGTTGTTTTTTAGAACAAGCTACTGCAATATCTACCAGCGATACTGAAATTTTAAATGTATCTTTCTTCCATCCACACACTGACTACTTGTGTGCTTGGTTCCATCTGGAAAGGATATAATTGAATCCTTGTTTGGTTTCTTTAATTATTTCTTTGCAAAGTCCTTGGCTGGGAATTTTGCCACTTACAATACAAATATTCAAACCTAAGAGCATAAACTGTGCTTTCAAAGAGCATTTTTGTAAACCTTTTATCATTTGGAGGTTTTTCAAAAGAGGACATGAGACCATCTCAATGAACATGTTTTAATTTCTTTAATTCCCAGAGATTTTGTTTCCTTGCAGGTTGGCTGTAGTTGCTAATTAACTTTGTTAATTAATCATGCTATAGGGATGAAACATGCTTGATTAAAAATAAATAAAACCATATAGCAACAAAGCGATGCTACTGTTTTTTCTATTTAAAAGCAAAGATTAGAAAAACAAGATTAACTTTGAAGCTGCGTGTCAAATGTTCTTTGCATTTGAAACATCTGAAAGGCTAAAGCAGCTAAAAGCTTATTATTTTTGCAACTCAATTATAGTAAAATGTTTATTCAGTTGTAATACCATGTTAAAAATGGGGGTTGAGAGTAGTCACTGAAGGTGCTGCCTTAATCAGAACTGACCGAGATGGTGAATAATAACCACAGGGTTTATTTGGTCATCCTTAGACATGAAGGTCCTTGTTTCTTCCTGTCATGTATCTCATATGGAAACTTCCAACACTGCAAATAAGTTCTAAATGCTGTTGCCTTGTAGAGGGGGTCTGACCACGTTCCTTGCCCTTCACACCAGCGCATGTTTGTGTAGAGGTGGTGGCAAATGGCTCACCACGGGCAATGGGCCCAGTGCCTCACTGACAGAGCTCCCTAGGACAGTCCCAGGGATGCCTGTGGTCCACAGGCACGCTGAGCTTCTGCCACACATCCTGCCCAGAGGAAGGCAACCATCTGCATGGTCTGGCTGTGAGCACACAGCTCCTTCACCTGGGGAATGCAGCTGGGAGGGAGGAAGCGGGAGCACAGAGTTTGCTCGCCTCGAAGCTGACTATTTGTAGACACTGTTGGAACAGATGGCTCTTCTGTATCCACTGTGGCACTTTTTTCTTCATCTCCTACATGATAGTCAGGTTTCTTTTTCGTTTTCTGCTATTGAAAAGTGGTTCTGTTCCTAACAGCAGCAATACTATAAACACAATTTGATAGTCCTAGTCTCTGCTGTCCTTCACTGGGAAGATTGCTGAGAAAACCCTTTGTGAAGTTCAGCTGGGATCCTTACGCAGACAGGGAAGACTTGACATTGTTGGAGGAGCCTTCTTTATGAATGGACCTTGAGTGGAATTTATTCTAATAAAATTCCAGAAATGAGGAACTGATTCCATGTTGGAATTAACATGGAAAGGGGGAAGTAGGAGTACTCCTGATGTAGGAGGCATAGCTAAATAAATCTCTCCAGGCCACTGGCAGGAAGTGTATGGAGGAGTGGTTTGTGGGGGGTTTGTTTGTTTATTCTCCTCCCACCCCCCGCATATTTTCTCATAAAATATCTTTAGGCATTTGTTTTGCAATTAAAAGGTCAAAACCTCCTCAAAGGAAATACTTGCTTTTTCCACTAGAACACATTAGGGCACTGAGGCAGTGCAAAAATGCGAGGGGCTATTTCCAGCAGATGAACTAAATCCTTAAAATAGGATTAACCAGTTTTGTAATTTGCCTGTGATAGTATCTGAGCAAGGGAGGGAGGGGGTGAGTGGTACATGTCTTTTAGAAGTTGTGTTTAGGATACCTGTGTTAAGGCTCTCAATGCTGGACTAATGCCACTTCTCAATTTTCCATATTTTTTCACATGTGCCAAAGAAGGTCTTGATATCATGCTGGAGAACACAAACACAATTTCTACAGGGCTGTGGCTGTATCATCTTCAACTTTTGCTGATATTCAGTGGTTTCAGCATCATCCCTGTTTACAGATCAGGATTTTGTCAAAGGCTGGTGCTAATCTGATAAGCAATATTGTTGGCTCTGTGAGGAATGCTGAGGGGTGCAGTGAGCAGGTGACCAGTAGGGAGACTCAGCTTAAATACCACATCTTCTGCTGAAATGGAGAGGGGGGACTGGTGCAGTGACGCAGGGATGCACTGAGCTGTGGCTGAGTGACAGGAGTGCTGTCATTCCACAGGAATTAGGCAGGCATGCTCAGATTTTCCTCGTCAGCAGTGATTTCTGATAAATTTAGGTTTAAACGATACTTTTTTTCTGCAAGTTTGGTAATAAAATATCATAGAGCAGTTATTTTCCATGCTGGATGAGAGTGACCCAGTCAATGACAGGGGCATTTGCAGAGCCTGGGTCCTACCTCTGCCCTGGCGTGGCACCTTTGCAGGGTTTTGGGGGATGGATTTTCCCCAGCCCATACAATGGGAAATGATTTTTCCTTTTCTGTGTATGCTAATTGCTACTTTTCATTCCTTTCTAACAGCTTTTCAGTGTACGTGAAAATGTGTTGTGTTTGCCAAATCCTTAATTAAACAAATTAATTATTAGTTGAGTCGAGCCAAACATTTGTGTAAGGATCTTATATGAAAAAATGCTAATTAAAAAAAAATCAAATAATTCAGTAGTTACAAAATGCATCACAGTGTGTTTATATATAGAATAGATGGTTTTAATTTCAATTTTATGCATATATTTATTGATGATGCAACAGCCTTCTGGCACGTGTTAATATGGTGCAGAATAAAGCTGATGTGCAGGGCTATAGGAAAATAAATAAAACAGTCTGATTTGCACAGTCTGTTTCCATATCGCTGGCATGATGAGCTACTTTGTTGTTTGAATGAAGCAAATGATGTTTGGATTCATCTGATTTATTGACAGCTCTGTCAGACTGCTACGAAATGAAACAATAACACAGCCACTAAATGCTGTGGGGGAACACGGGGAGGAGAGCGGGGCCTGCCAGGGTTACCCCAGCGATGTGCAGGAAGGCTGCCCCGATGGGGAAGCCAGTGGAGAATGAACTGCTATTCACAGGCTTTTCTCTCCACAGGGAGAAGCTGTCTGTGGCTCGGCTGCAGCGGGAAGTTGCCCAGAGTAAGAGCGAAGGAGCCATGGTAAGCTGTGCCTACTCACTGCTTTGCACTTCCCGTCTTACTGCTTTGGTCTGGCTGAACGTGGTCACCAGAGCATCAAGGCTGTCTTGGACACAACAGAGGGCTGCCAATGATGTATTCATAAATGTGAGGAAACCCGAGGTTTGGCTTCCTTGGAAAAGCCGTGGTAGAGAAAAGCTGCTTCGTTTTTCTGCTGATGGTCCTTACTGGAACTGGAAGCAAGGCAAGCACAGAAAGGCAATTTCAGATCAAAAAGCAGTAGATTTACTTGCCTGTTAAATCTTAGCCAACCACAGAAAAATGGAAGAACACATGCGTGGAACCTTAGAAAAAACCCTCAGTCTGATAATTTTGTAAATCATGTAATGCACCTTGTATCTTCATGTTTCTTGTACCAATTCATGAGATTAGCCTCGTGAGCAAAAGATGAAATGGCAGATTTTTGGTTAACCGCAAATCTCAATTTATAGAGTGCCTTATCTCTTCAAAACAATTTTCTTTAGGAGCCAGAATGTGCTGAGTGTGCTTAATTACTTAATATCTGAGGAGCTGTTCCCATCTGTTAAGGAGTTTGTTTGTCCCTATCATCAGATAGAATATCTTAAGTTTCCATGGGATAAAGCAGACCCGTTCAAAAACCTCAAAACCCAAACTATCTCCTTGAACATATGTGGAAGTGCCACTGATCTGAGTGAGTTGCAGAGTTGGCTGTGTAAGACTTTGGTGCCAAGTTTGTTTAGCTTAGTGGGCAGCAGCTGTAGAAGGGCTCTGGGGAGGAGATGCTCTGTGAACTGTGTGATGCAGGGTCCTTAAAATCCCACCTGCCTCCAGTGAGTGCCATTTATAAATCCTTATTGATTAATACAGTGAGGTGAGATTTGGAGGGATCTAAGTGACAGGTGGGAGAAACCAGCTCTGGGTTTATTGCTCTCACCACAGCCCCAGATGTGCCCAGCTCAGCTGTGGGAGCCACTGCCCTCTCCCATCCCAACAACACCCCGATGTTTCTGCCCTTGGGGTCTGCAGCATGGCTGGGTTGGCCACAAAGAGACTTTGAGATGGAGTTTAAGCAGGTGGGAAGCCTGGCCCATGGGTAGTGTGTGTGAATGGGCACAGAAGTCCTGCAGGAACTGAGGAACAAACTTTTATCAGGTAAGGTTGCAACCTGAGAGTCTGTGGCTGAGATAAAGCTCCTGCTGCCTACAGGAGGAATTTTGCCTGAGGAAGAATGGCAAAGATCAGGCACTGGATTTGCAATTGCATTTTAGTTTTCAGTGTAAATAAATGTCAAAATCTGGGAAGAGCTGTTTACTCTACTTGAAATATTTCCTTTAATTTTTTTTTTTAATAGCATTCCCTTGGAGGCATAGCAGTAATATAATATATTGAGTGTAAAATACACTTAGTGGGATAATCCAAGAGTATATGAAATAAGCAATACTGATTAATCTTCTAGAGCTGGTAAGGCTTTTGGTAGGTGCACCCACCTTGTGGTAACCTCCTGTCTTGACTTTCAGACAATTCTTATGCCTTTCACTATGGGCTTGTGGGTTAGATCACTTCACCCTGCTAACCAGGGTGTAATTTTGCATAATTTGTTGGGAGGCCAAGTGCTGTAACCCATTAGGAGCTGACAGGTAGCTCTCCGGGGGTGCAGTCTTCTCCGAAGGTAAATACTGGGTAGTTTTTCCCCTTTCCCTGAGGCATAATATCCACAATTATCCTGCAAGTAGAGCTGAGAGTGAGTGCGCCTGTAGAGACATCGCTTTGAAGCGGTTGATGTATGGAAAGTTCTTTGTGTCTCAGAGCTCAGAGCTGGTGATTTTAATATGAAACACAGCAGTCATTAATTAACATTAATGAACTTGCAGGGCTGTGAGCAGTGTGAGAGCAGCAAGGGTCCAGGGGCTGGAGCATTTGAACCCAGGGGAGGCCCGGGATTAAGAAAGCCATGTAGCTGTGTTCCCAGGGCGTGCAGCGAGGAGCCGGCTCACTGGGTTTGGGGCAAATGCTTTACAAACATTCACAGAGAAATTTCGGCGAGGGATTCTGAGCAAGCAAGCCTTTGGCAAGCGGTGGGGCACTCTCTGGAGCAGTGCTGGCTGCCAGCAGCCTGCCCGCAGGGTGCCCAGCCCATGTGCTGCTGCTTTTGGTGTGATGGACATCCCTCCCCCGGGGCCAGCAGGCTGGGCAGGGCCACCAGCCAGCCACAGGGCGCCCGAGGGCCTGGCTGTGCTGTCACCGGCTGTGCTTGGGATCAAAGCAATGGCACCCCCGCGGCCTCCCTGCCAGTGACAGCCCACAGCTTTATTTCATCACTAATTAGCTAATCGCCTTTCCTCGCTCCCCGTTTTCTTTTTGTTTGTTGTGCTGGTTAGATTGGCACGAAGGTTTTCACAGAACCAGCTCCTTCATTTGGGAAGGGCGCAGGTGACAGCACATGGCACCTTTAGTGCCGCCTCCAGTGCCTCACTCGGTCTCGTGGAGATCGTTTCTTGCAGTGTGAGGTAGGGCAGGGAGCACAGGGAGCTGCCCTGCCTCCCGGGAACCAGGGCATCATGGAAGCCTTTGGCAGGATGGCATCTCAGCTAATACCTGATCTGATAGCATTTCCTGCTTCTTCAAAAAAAATCGTTTGGGTTTTACTGTCACAGAGAGGTCATGAGGGTAAGAGGTGATGACTTTATGTAAACCACGCTCATTTTTAGGGTGAGCAGAGTCAGAGAGCAGGGAGTGTGTGCCCTGCCCCTGTGTGTGCTGGAACAATTTCGTGCAGTGGGTTTTCCCTGTCTGCCCCACTCGGGTTCACCCAGCACCACGGGAACCACTGCAAGGTGGACACAAACATAAAACCAATGACAAATAAACACAAAGCATGTGCTGTAGAAGCGACTTGCACTGTGATGCCTTTGCTGAAAAGATGGGTCTGTGCATCTGTGTAAATAACATCTGATGAGTGATGATGAAATGGATGTCTACAAGGAGAGGGTTTTCTGAGGCTGAAGATCAGGCAGTGTGTGCTCTGTGGTACCAGTGCATGGGACCCACAGTGTTCCCCAAAATAACTGGGCTTTTGATATGTCCCAGAGTTAAAGTTTTCCTGAGTGATTTGTTACTAGAAGGTAATACAGAAGATGAAATGAAGACACTTCATTTCAAGATAAATGTTTATCACCAAAACCATACAAGTAATCTTGTAATATGTTTTTTCCATATGCTTATATGGAAAATCTGATACCTCACATATTGGATTGAGTATGTATTTATGACTTACTTTAATTGTGAACTGAATAATTCAGGCTGGATACCTGACAATTGCTCAGGTTTCTTGATTTTATGAACCACCATCAGTAAATATTGATTGTTCATTACCAAAATGTGAAATTACTGCCAATCCATCCCTTGAAAGTTTCAGCAGCACTGAGCCAGGATTGCTGTTTGGCTCTTCCTGTCACTCATGGTCTTTAATTTCATAGTGTGCATGTTCACAACTTTCTTAGTCACGTCTCTTCTGACTCATCAAGGGTGACTCTTTGTAAGAAAAAGGAGATGATCAGTTCATCTGTGTACATTTCTCACTGCATTTGATGGGGACTGTGCAGGTGTCTGTAGTGACAGAGATCCCATTATTAAAATAAGCAGTTTTCAAAGCAAATCACAAGTTTATTTCAAAACATACTGAAGACTGAAAACCACGTTAGTCATCAAAGTAATTTTTTTTTATCCTTGAAGTGCATGAATTTGCACCTTTGGTCACAAAACATGTCCAGGGAAAGTGTTCATTTTTGTGAAATTTTCTTAACAGTGAGCTGTGCCAGGTTAGGAAAAATATGAGAAAAATGCTGCCACACTTTAACAACAGAGTTCTTGTGGCAGAGTAAGTGTTATTTTAGCAGAAACTAGTTTAAAAGCCTGAAATGAACCAAATGTATACACAATTACATTATGTTTTGATAACTTGGATTAGCTTGATAATTACCCAGATAAAAAAAGTTTCATTTTTTGATACATTTATTTGCATCTGTGTTACACAGTTTTGTTAGTTCGTTCTTCCCATCCAAGTCCTTTAATTTGACTCTGTCATCCATTAGTTCAGTGGCCTGTAACCTACATAAAAGAAATTGTCCCACTCTGGCAATTTAGCTGTGAAGGTTAAAGTGGGATGATCCTGCCTTTTATATCTACATGGGTTTCACTTAGGGTGGGCCCTGAGCTCTGGTTTACCATGTGTCCTGCTGCGTCTTTAAGTGATGCAAAGTGATTATCATGGGCTCTTCCTGGTACCCGTCTATTCCACACCTGCACCCTTTTGTTGCAAACACACCATGTTAAGTGAATGTGAGGTCCCCACTGAATAGGTTTCCACCCTCTGGTAATCCTTCTGCATTAGATTGATTTATGAATGTATCAGATTCTTTGTTAGCATGTAAACCGCTAATTAATTTAAAGCTCTCTGTGGAAAAATTAACGCCCTGGTTAAGGCTTTCAACAGGCTCAGATGGTGCTAATAATGGAAAAACAAGTTATATTAATGAGTTTTGATGTGATCAGCACAATTCTTGCTTTACAAACAGTTTTTGCAGTAAAACAGTGGAGACTGCAAGTTTTTAAATAAAGAGTGGAAGAAATAAAAAAGAAAAGACATAAAAAAACTCGCAGCGTCAGTAACATGTCCCATTATTATAAAGAACTGAGTCACTTCTGCTTGTTACAACTTTCTTAAATGTCATGGGCTCAGATATATGTAACAGCCTCTTCAAAAACCACGGGAAGTACAAACCACTCTTGTTTCCAGATTGAAACAGAAGTTGTAATCAGCTTTGAAAAGATCTGCCTCTTCTCATCAAGCACTGCCAAACTGGAGCGTTCACACAGAGATGGATGTGTTGAAGTGCAGAAAAGGTCTTGACTGAAATTGCATTCAAGTCAGTTAAAAGTTTGACTGTATTCTCAGCTTTTCCAAACTTCCAGGGGGTTTGTATGTTGTTTCAGTCGTTTGCTTTTTGCTCAACTTCAGGCTTTTAGAATGGGTGCAGTTGTTGCTGAGAAGAAAGAGATCATACCCTAGCTTGATGGTGCTTTGTTGAACTGAAGATAGCCAAATCTTCTTTATTTCTTTTTTTTTTTTTCTCATAGAAAGCTTAAAATGCACAGTTATAGAGGCAGCCCGTGATTGTAGGAAATTGTGCCCCTCCTGGGAGCTGCATTTCCCTCTCCTGGTGCTCAGCTCGTCCAGGGCACTGAGACTCGGGCCACCACTCCGGCGCTGTGGTCAGCGCTGCAGCTGACATTAATGCTGCCCCATTAATCAGCTAGCAGGGAGCCCTCTGAGCAGCAGCAGGGTCAGCGTGCTCCGAGCCCCAGCTCCCAACACCTGCACTACGTGCCAGGTTTTTAGGGAGGAGGGGGAGTGCTGAGGTTGCTCTCCAGCCAGGCTATTACAGATGGCAGCACAATGTCCTGTCACAAGTGCTGAGGCACTGGCGGTCACCGGAGTGATGAATCCCTGCCATCCCCTCTGGCCATGGGGAAGGCTGATGTTGCAGAAGCACCCGGGTCATTTAAAAGTAGAGGATATTTAGTAATAAATGATGTGTTAAAGATGAGATATGAAAGGCTAAATTGTCTTTCCCACCTTCTGGGTCCTTATGTTCTACGAGAGCATCTATCTGTACTTTAATCGGAATGTAGCAGAGAGAGAGAGAGGCAAAGTAGCTGTTTTGAAATGTCTCTTTGAATATTAAATATCCTAAGCCAGAAAGAAGCAATCTGACCCTTGTGCTGTCCTCTCTGTGAAGCTGTATATTTATACACAGATAGCCCTGCTCTCTGGCTCCTTTTTCTGAGAAACTTCATCATACAGCCCCCATGGAAACTCAGTGACATTAGGAGTAGCTTTAACATAATAATGATTATCGAAATTCTTTACAAGCCTGGTTTAATGCTCCTGGACCTCATTAGTTTTTCATACTTCATTAGGCCGAATGTCCTCATTCACAACTTCGCAGTTTTATCTTCAGTGGTTTTAAAATAAAACCTTATGTCCTGGGTACTTTTTGTTGTTTGCTTCAAAGCTGCAAACGTGGATATTTTGAAATTCTGTATTTTAAAGCTTTTATGAATTTAAATGTTCTCTATGATTTAAGTTGCTGACACTTTCAGCAGTCATTTTCCAACGAGAGCCTGATTGCCCGTGCTCAGAGGTGGCCGCCCTTCAAAGATGGGTTGCTCTGGCGCGGTGAGTGAGTTTCAGAGCGCGGTTTACCCAGCGGTGGAGGCGATGATGATTGCCGTGGATTTCCCGGCAGCGCGGCCGGGCCGGGGCCGGGCGCTCCCCGCTCCCGCCGCGTGCCAGGAGAGGGCGCTGCAGCCACGGGAAAGGCGCGCCCGGCGCTCCCGGGACTGCGCGCGGAGGAGCGCCTGGAATTCGCCGTTCCAGGGGCAGCGGTGCTCCACCCGCGGCTTTGGTGGCTTCTGCCGGAGTCACCGGCACGGAAAGACCAGCACGGTATCCAGAGAACCAGAAGTAAGTCTTTTTTTCCCCCTCAGCTGGAACACACCGAAGTGGTGTCTCTCTCTTCAGCAAGTACTTAGTCAACGTGAAAAAAAAAGTCAAACAATTATGTAAAATTCACTGAACACGGAAAAAAATAAAAAAGAATACAGCATCCAAGTGCATTTATATAAGGTCTGAAAGTAAAACAGAGGCAATCTGTAGAAAGCATGTCATATCAGCTAAACTGCCCTGCAGTAGAAAATGTCATTTATAGATAACAAAGGCAGGGGATGTGCAAGTACAGAAAGGGCACAGGCAGTCTCATAGCATCCATGGCTGTATGGAATATCGGAGTGGCAGTTGGCTCCAGCGTGGAGCAAATCCTGCTTTATGACTGGAAGCAGATGGATCCTGCTCTAGGCAATAGCTCACCGCCTAATGGGAGTGATGCGCCCATGCACTAATAACAGTGAATTGCAGACATTTTCATATCAAAGGTTAAGCTCTGCAATCCTGAGCTCCTCCAGGCAATGGCAGGAGTTGACTCGAGTAAGCCACACACTCGCTGGATTAATATTTTTGCAAGGGTGACCTGAATAAGGCCACCAATCTGCAGGCTGAAAAGGCAGAACATTTATGGCCTGGTTTTAGCTCATGCAAAAAAGGGATCTCAGGTAGGACTGAATCAGTCACAACATCTAAGGATGAGGAAGAGGAAAGGAGAATGTGTGCCAACAGTTTGAATTTTATGCAAACTAGGAAAGTAAATTTATACAGATTAATAGTAGTGAAACTGCTGTGGTGTACTTGGTGTTGCAACTTTTTTCTTGAAGTACCTGGGGAAATTAGCATGTTACAAGAAGTAAAAGAAGATAGATTTTTTTGGGCTTGATTTGTTTGGTTTATTTTTTTGGTGATCAGTAGTTAAACTATTACTGTAGAATTTATAATACATACTAGCAAGTGCTTCTCTAAAAGGTCTGTTTCCATTGTTAGTTTGGGGAACAAAGAAAAATCCATTAAGTTATCTTCTTAAGGCTTTTTTCAATTTTTTTTTTAAATTTAAAAATTTGATTTTTTTCCCCTGCATGGGGCTGAAAAGGTTACCAGGAGGGAGAGAAAGTTCCTGTATAAGAAAGGACAAAATTTATATACCAAGGGTATTGCTCAGTTGTACTGCTTTTATTACTTTCCCATTTATTTAAATTCATGCTGTGTTCTTGGAGCTTGTTCTGTGAAGTCAGTGCTGACCCTTGGAACAAGTCAGCTCAAGCAGTGCTTTAAATTGCATGTGAGAATGAAAACTCCTTATTGCAACAAGTCTTTGTTCAGCATCCAGCCCTTGGAGCCCTGATCCGTAACTGCTCCATGGCACCAAGAGAGCAGGGGAAGGTTCTGCTGCCTTGTCCAGTTCCCTCTGGGCAGCGACTTAACATAGGTATATAGAAAATAATCTATTGAGGTGAATAAAAGAGAGACAGCAGAAACTGGGAAAAACTCTTGTGGCTTTTCTGACCACTGAAGACTTTGCAGGTAGACAGGAAAACTATTTACAGCTAATCTGAGCAAGATTTGGACTTTATACTTGGACAATAGTCTTTGTGCCTTGAAGTCCCATCAGCTTTTTTGATATTTTATCTCTTGGCAGAGCATATTCACATCGCTCTGCAACTTCTCTCCAAGATTTAAAAGAAATAGTGAAACATAGTCAGGAAGTAATGTGTTCCGGTACTAAACCTATTTAGCTTTGTACAGATTCATATAATTTGAGCAACTGTGATTCTTCCTGTCCTTTTCCTCCCAGCTCCAGTCTCATAAACTTTAATTCAATTTTTGCTTTGTCAGGAATTTGCTTTTACATACTTTCTGTTTGTTTTGGCTCCATGTCCATTGCATTGTGATAAGGCATCTTTTGATATTCTACGGGGTCTTTCATAATGAAGATCTCATGACACAGTTTTCCAAGTCTGGAACTGGTGATCAGACTTGCTTGCATGTCCTGCAAGAGGAGACTGTCTAGACTGTGGGAATGACTGTGATGTTTGGATTGTGTTATTTCCATACCGCTTGGCATGATGCACTCTGCAGTTAGACTGGAAATTAATGAATGTGCCAGGTCTGGTACAGGGCCTTACCTGGCTGTGAAGTGCTTTTCCTTCCTTCTCCAAACTACATGGAAAAGTTGTGCCTTCTATGTAGTACCTTGCTGTGCGAGTGTAAATAACCAGGTGCTTAAAACCCCTCCTCACTATGTTTATTAAGGGTCATGTTCTTTAACTTTGGTGTCCTATAAGGTCTGTAATTATCTTTGCCACCTAAATCCTTTATAATCTTGGAAAATATTTAATTTCTAATCTAAAGATGTAATTCGTAAAAAAAGCTTTGTTCTGATTCTTCTGCTGTTTGTCTGTTTGCCTATGTGGGTAGTGAACTCCTTGGGGAAGAGGCAGGGTCTTCTAAATAGTGCAGATTGATGCTTGGATCTTGGAGAGCTGGTGTGCCATGAACAGTCACAGCCCAGGGGCTTGGAATGAATAGTGAGAGGGGATTTGGCTCAGTGTGCACTGTTCACACGACTGCCGTTGTGTAATTACATCTTTACGATGTGCATTTGTGATTGGCATCCATGGTGACATTGCTCATTTAGAAATACTTTCTGAATTTTGGACAAAAATCATTGTCTCTTGGGAACATTCTGTTCCTGGTAGTAAGTATTAAAAAGCGCCCTTGATGCCTGAAGTGGCTACCTAGAAACAGAGACTAGACAGGAGTAAGGGAATAAAAGTGGATATTTATTTGAAGGCCTTCAAAGGCACACCCTGGGGAGCCAGAGGCTGCTCACACACTGGACCCCAAGATGGACCCTGAGTCACGAATTCTTCACACCAATATAAGTTTTGGTCCATTTGCATATCAGCATAAATTTGCCAATTAAAACTTTAGCTAATGATGTAATTTCCCCAGGCTACCCCCCCTTCTCAAGATGTTGATTTACACATTCTGGGCCTAGGACAGTCTGGGTGTCCTTGGACAGTAGACTCTGAGAGGCTTTGTTATGTCTCTCTTAACATGAGAGAACAGCAGTTAACAGGTTCCAAGATACTTCAGAGTTATACACTAAGTACTACACGATTTGAAAAATATGAAAGTTAAAATCCAAGGCATCACCCTGAGGCAGTGGCTGGCACAGTTTTCCATTCAAGAAACTTTTTCCGTGGATGTCTCTAGAGGACCAGGTCAGAATTTCCAGCTGCTGTTGGAAATGTTGAGTTATGAACTACTTCCTGATGTCATTCATAATTAACCAGCTCAAAAGGGAAAACTTGTGATGTAGGAGATATCGTCAGAAAATGCATGCACTATGTGAGAAGTTGACAATTATTTTCATACTAAAACTAGACTGAGAGTTGCCAGCTCTCACAGTCTAAAGGCACCTTCCCAGTGCTTGTGTCTTCCATCAGTGGATAAGGGAAACCTGTTCACAAATAGGTGGGAGGAGATAAGTGGGAGTCAAGGTGTGAAGACTGCATGTGATCACAGATCAGAAGGAAGAGCTTGAGGAGGAACATGAGCAGGTGAGCAGAAATACTCTTGTGACCCACAAGAAACATGAGCTCTGGAAATGTGTTTAATGTGTAAAGGGAGACAGGAAGGAGAAACTTTCCTTAGTTTTGCTCTCTCCATGTAGCTGCTGGCTGACAGCTTGATGCCTAGGCAGGAGCAGGACCAGCAGCATTCCATGGCACTGATCCCCGTAAACCCATAGCAGCTGGAGCTGAACCAAACCCTTGTGCACCTGATTCCCAGGAACCCAGCTCTGCTTGCATGCTCATTTGCAGTGTGGGTGGTTCTTCTCAGCCCCTTTTAGACAGCTTTGTTCATAATTCTCCTGCATTGAATTTGATGTCAAACTTGATGGCTTGAGTGAGTGACAGGAGTTGTTTGTTTTGGTAAAATATTGCAAGAATCCCCAGAAGCACTGGTGAAGAGCAGATTTCCTGTTCTGCAGATGTGCAGCAGAATTTATTTCTTGCCAAAGCTTAAAGACTAGATAATTACAAAGAGTTTGCTAACGCACTCTTCATGCTCCCTGTGCTCGGTGGGCTGTACCCAGACTGGCATGGCTGGGGCTCAGGAGGCTTCTAAAGCCTTGCTGATTCAGGGCAAAGGGATCACTCCCCTGTTTTTACAGGTTCTGCCCCAGTGAAAGACAATGGAGCTATGTGTGGAAATCATCTGTAACCTTACTGTGCTGGCCAAAATGTACTAAAAAATTCAGATTGACTCTCCTGATTCCTGTTTCAGTGCTCTACATGGTAGAAAATGCACTTACAAAGTCCTGAGTTTTAATTATGTGATTATATGTTTTATTGTCCAGGAGCAGAACTCAGCAGCTCAGTCTAATACCTGCTGAATTTTTTCAACTAGTGCTGAAGGTGGAAGTGGCAGCAGCGGGGAGAGCTGCACTACTTGGTTCTAGTAGTTAGTATTTTCTGTAGAAAAGGAAACATATTTACTTTCTTCTCTTCAGGAATATCGAGCTAACACAATTGTCAACACTCACTATTAAGTTGAAAAAAGCCAGATTTTTTTTTTTAATGTCTTAAATGAGATGTGTATGTGCAATTAATAGATGAGGATAAACTAGGGTTAAATCCAATAAAATAGATATATCCTGCATAAAAATTAATGTGGTAGTGAAGACCAGAGCAGTAAGTGTCAGAGTTTTTATATGTATTTCTGACCTTCAGCAGTACAAGTGTGTCCAGACTACTTGTTCTAGTAAGAAAGGGGACTAAAGGAGTAGAGCCTCTAAAGGCTGGCACTTAGAGTTGAGCTGAATTTGTTTCTGGCAACACAAACAGAAATTCACATGGACCTATTACTGAAAAGTGATAGTGCAAAATTATACCAGGTGAAGACACAGTCTTTTAGTTACTCCATTTTGACCAGCAGATGAATTAAAAGCTGCATGAAAAATTGTTATTTTATTTTTTCATGTTCTGCCAGGTACCAGACTTTCAAACTCAGGCTGGCTCCTGAAAGTTGAGTCAGTTCTTGTGTATGTGTGTGTTGTCAGCTCTAATAAAGACTTTGTAGTGGCAGCTCTGTTAAAAATATCATAGAAGATGTGCCAGCTAACAGAAAAACCACAGCATTTCCCTACTGCCTATGGCAGTGCCTGCAGTGCTAGAGGGATGAATATGGAAAAGAGACACGTTTGTCGGAAATCCAAAGCAGTAGGACTCTGGAATCCGTGCGAGGAACAGCTGAGTAAATAAGGCATCTTTTTTTGCAGTTACTTACCACCCATAAATGGACTCTACAAGTGGACACAGAAAAACTGTAATAAGATCTGACATGTTCATAAGGAATGCTGTAAAGAGCCTGAGGAAAGCAAAGCTGTATGGAAAGCTAGCAGAAAAGTAGTGATGCCAGAGATGTTGAATGTGTCAGCTGAGAAAGGCAAAAGGAAGAGTGTGTGTGAAAATGATGATATTGCTGTATCCCAGATCGGTGGGGCTCTGATGGCACTGCAGACTGTTCTGAGCCACATTTCATGACTGGCATGGCTAAGTTCTACTTCTCTCAGCCTCGCAGATTTTCTTTAATCTTAGAATTATTTCAGTTAACTCCTTGACATCCTATTTATTAGCAGGAAATAGACATTAATGAGAAGTGCAGAAAGTGAAGAAGCCCTAACACTCCCCATCATCAGGGCCATGATACTAACATACCAACATACTATCCTAGCCTGTGAGTAAATCCCAGAGCTCCCTGGAGCCAAAGGGTTCCACTGACCAATCCGTTAAAGCCAAATAAAACTGTCAGAAGTGTGTTTTTCCCTAGTGCTTATCCTGTGTTTGTCCTGCTGCCTTAACTCCTATCTCACTAACACAGATCCAAGCAGGAAACGCTTGATTCAGCCCCGTGCCCGTTTGTTCTGTGAGCATTCAGTCCTTCAGAAAAGAAGCCATTTATATCATCTAAAGGCCGTGTTGGTCAGTGACAGAGGAGGCCGGCACACAGGCACTGCAGATAAGCAGGAGGCATTTAGGATGTGGCTGTGTCCCTGCTGGGGGTTACTGTCACCCCCAGTGGGCTGGGATTATGCTGCTGCTTCATTGCACCACCCAGGTTACTTCAAAGCCCTGCTGGGGGCTCAGTTAAGCCTTGCCTTGTTCCTGTGCTGAGCCCCAGGCAGTTCTCTGCTGACTGCAGAGGCTGGTGACCTCCAGCTGCCCATCAGGAGGGATCAGTCTGGGGCAGTGACCTTGGCTGCCAGCACAGCTGGGTCTGGAGGAAACCTGGTGGCTGGGCCCTCCTTATTGCTCGTGCTCTGGGCCTGTGTCCCTCCACTGCACACTTCAGGGAGTGTAGCAGTAAATGCTGCATTGCTTCATACAGATTCCATACGTCAAAATCCATACCAGCTGTACATCACATTTCATTGACTTTTTTACTTTTTTTGACTTTTTTGTCCCTTTTCTTCTGCCCATTCACAAATTGTTTTTTATTTCTGCTGGGCACTATTCCACTGTAACAAGTTCCCTTAAACGGACAGGCATCAATGTTTGAGAAATCAAAGTCCAGCATGACTATGAATTCATAGTCTTCCATTCACTTCTCTCCTCTCACTCTGTCTGGCCTTCACAGCCATTTGCAAGTATGCAAAAAATACTGTTCTGTGGTAATGTTTACGTAGTGGCTTATCAAAATATTGGTACCTGGTTAAAAGGAACTTAAATCTTCTTAGTCTGAGCTGACCACTGTTTATGGAATTATCTTCTATAGACACTCCAAACAATGCAGACAGGACCTGGAAAATGCCTGGCTTTTTAAAAACACTTTTGTAAATATTTCTTAGCTGTGGGACACCCTGGTTTTCAGAGCTCAAGGATACTCTTCACTCCTTCCTCCTCAAGTCTGTGTCCAGGATGAAATTTCATCCAAACTGGCAGCAAATACCCATTACTTAGCTATAAAAGAAACCAGTGCCACATCAAAATTTAAATGTAATCTCAGCAAGTGCAAGTGTGGAAATTACCCTAAATCATGTGGCCTAAGGCTCATCTCGTGCACCTACACAGAGCACAGTTGTTGCTGTAGGTCACAAAAAGTCCAAAGAACTTGTAATGTACTTGAGAGAACTTCACACAAAGCTTCTGGCCCTTGCTGCAAGACTTCGCATCCAAGAGAGAGTTTCTGCTTGCCAAGTATACACAATATCCCATGAGGTCAGGCATATTCTTGAACCTGGATCCTTCTTGGATCATTTATTTCTTGTCTTTGGGTTCATTTATTTCTTATCTTTGTGAGTGGGAAGTTTGTTCCATGGCCTGTTTGTTCAAATAAATCCACTAGAAAGTGGCTGAGAGGCTTGCAGTGTGCCATCAGTAGAACATTAGACTCTGAACTCTCAGAGCATGAAGTGTTTAGGTGTGTAAATGCAGGTTATACCTGTGTTATAGTTAATATTTTGGTGCCAGTTTTATTTATTCACAGATATAGTTTTGTTCTTATGATAAACTCAAGTTCCAAAACCTCAGTTGTATTTCTCTAAGCTGGAGCTTGTGTTTTGCCAGACAACTTTTTACCTTCAGTTTCCTGCATTGCTACGTTGATATCCCCTCAGGAAATGTTCAAGAATTGCAGATCTGATAGAAAATTGTAGGAGGATCAAACAACTGACACTTTGCTGGCCCAGGTGGGTTGGCTCTTGTAAGTTTTTCTCTACACACAGTCTTTTGTGCTGTTTTATGGTTCAAACACCATTATTATAAAATTTCTGGAATCAAACAAGTGGGAAATATAGACAGAGACTGGAGATTTTTGCTTGTTTGTCACTGAATTAGAAAAGGCTCTTTGGAAAAAAAGTTACCTTGGTTATAAAACTTTGTTTTTAATAAGATGCCTGGTATAAAAATACAAACAGCTTTATAGTTAGAAATCTTGATGTAATGTAAGTCACCTTACCAAAAAAGCATGTAGCAAACGGCTTGAAATTATAATTATCCATTGTAATCTAAGATATTTCAGGGATTTTTTTTTCCTTGTATTACTTAGCAGTCTAACTGTTTCTAATTCTGGTATTGACAGAGTTTTTTACTTCACACTTTGGAATACTAGGTATTCATACAGATTATATCTATCTTAATAGAGTTAGCAAGTTTTTATTTGAACTTGAAAACATTTAATTATGTTTAATTTAGAGAAATGAGATTTCTTTAATTGCTCTCTGTAGAAGCTATTAGAAGCTCAATTACATTTCCAAATTCATTTTTAAAAGTGTTACCATTTAAAAATTACTAATTCAAAAAAAAAAAGAACCATGACCTGACTATGTGAGACTTTCAGGTTCACTAATAGTATTCTCTCTACGCCCCTTCAACTATAAGAAAATAATGTTTAAAATGGAGAAATGAATTATGCTAAGAGCTGAAGCAAGTTTTCAAAATCAATTGTGATTTGAATAAATAGCAATAGTTTTATTAGGGAGACAAGATTTTCAGAATATGTATTACTTGCCTACATTCAGCAGTGCGAATATGACTCAGAGATGAGCTTTAAGAAGCTGAGAGAGTGATGGCTGCTGGGGTGCAGGTGTTGCACCTGTAGGAAGCCTCCCTGTGCTTGTGCTGCTGTCAGGGGCTGTGTGTGAGCTCTGTGTCTGTCTCCAGGACAGGTGCTGGAACAGCTCCGCGGAGTTCCCCTCAGTCTGTTAATTTCTGGAAGACTATGAGGGGGATTTTTTGGTATTAAATGTCTTTTTCCAAGGTGACTCTGATTTTGTGTGGCCTGTCATTGGGTGTTTCACAGAACTGAAGAGCTGCTGGGCAGGCAGAGCTCCTTTTTGGAGCACTGGCTGTTCACCACAGCTCCTGGAGGGGATGGGCAGACAGTGGTGCTCAATATCCAGCTCTGAACCAAAAGGTTTTATGAGTTATTTAATTTTTTTCCCTTGTAAAATAAATGTTATCACAACTCCAACTATATATACAGTACTGCTGGTTTAATAGCCTGCCTAATTCAGATTAATTGTAGGCTTGCAATGATAAAGGAGCTTCAGCACAGCAGTTATTCTGTCACACAGATGTAATTAAAACCATATCAATGCAGTATAAATAATGCTAAATTAAGTTGCTGTCCTTCCACATGGTGGCAATTTTGAGCTAGTGCACAATGAAAGCTAGCATCTTATTTTCTTCAGAAGGAGTAACTACACCAAGGAACAGTTTCTAATTTCCTTGAATGGCTCTGGAGCAGTGTTATCACCCAACAATATGAAGTGTGTAAAGTACTGTCACCAAAATATCACTAATAATAATAATGAGCATTTCCTGTCTTGTTATTCATCTTAGAGGCAAGCAAGCTTGAGGTTTACATCTGAAAGGCATGGTATACGTGTGCTAGTCTGAGATAAAGCCAGAGAGGCAGATATGCTAGCATATAAAAATTTCATAGTATAAAATGAAATATTTGCTTCAAATTATTTAACTGGTTTCAAGTAATTTTTAGAAAATTCTAAACAAATTATTTAGTGTCAGTTAGATTTTCCTGAGTTTTTGGGCAGCCTGTCATTTTGGGAGCAGAATGCTGTTGTAAAGCACCATTATTTTTTCTTACTGGTATGAAAAAGCTAGAAGTTGCCAGCCTAAAATTAGGATACTGCTTTTTATACTATTTATATCATACTGTTGCAAAGCTGTAGCAGGAATAAATTTAAGGAAAAATGGTTACATCATAAAATAATTGGGGAAAAAAATAGAGGCTTAATATAAACCAAGGAAATTTCTTCCTTAGCTTCTGTAGTGCAAGTCTGTCAGGTGGAAGGTAAAATGGAAAAATTTGTTTTGATTGCAAAGCAGCCACACAACCTCACCATTAACTTTCTTACTTTGAAGAGATGTGGAACTAAAGCTACCTCACCCTCCATGAACCCTCAAAGTCTTTATGTTATTGCTGTTTTTACTTCAGTGCTTCACTGTGCTTTAAATACACCTGTAACTTCATCCCTGGGAAGGCTTTGGGTGTTTAAGTGTATTTGTCAGTATTCCCAGTGTAACTGGAAAAGGTAACAAGGGACAAAGGCATATTAACTGCCACTGTTGGAAAGCCCTGCTTTCAATAGCTGCTTAATTTAATAATTCTTTCTTCAGTAAAATGATTCAGCTGTAAGCAGCCTGTAAAAATTGTAATAAGCACAATAAGCAGTGCATTTTTTTTCTCCCCATTCTTTGGGGTAATGTTTTTTCGTGCTGACAAAGTCCAGTACAAGGAATGCTGCAATGTTCTGCAAAGTTGTTTGTCAGTGCCTGGGTTTATTTTTGCAGAGAAGTATTGATTACAGAATGAGAAACATTTGGTTTAACAGGGATCGATGAGTAGCAAACAAAGGACACTGAAGTTTGACTCATTTTAATTTGAACGAAGATACAGTACCCAGTGCAATTCATGATGAAATAAAAAAATGATATATGCTCTCTGGTTTTTTAATCACATTTCTTTCCTGTCATTTGTGAGTGAAATAGGTTCAGCTAGAGGACTGTAGTGTCCTGTGTGCTAGATTTGGGACCAGGTTGCACATGGGGAGTTTGGAGGGAGAGCACTGGGCTTTGCAGCAGGGGGACAAGCAGGTTCACCTGCCTCTGGAGAGGTGAAAATCTCAGCAAAGAGATTCCACCCACCTTCTGTGTAAGAGATATGAGGCAAACCCACCCTGGACTCCTTGATCTGTTTGATTTGCAAGACCCAAACACAAGCTCTCACAAAATACCTGTAACACAGAGAACATTTGTATTTTCCTTTCCCCAGCTGCTTGGGCCATGGACAGCTAGGGCTCGGGTGTATTTTGTGGCACTTGAACAAATACCATTTGATCACCAGGCATTTTGTTGGGAGAATTAAATATTCATTGCAACAGAAAGAGTGAGTTACTTTGTTAAACCAACTGGGAGACCAAGTTGCAAACTTTAGTTTCTATTTCAATTAATATTTCATAATTAATTATTGAAAAATGGAACTGCTTCACCATCCCTCTCTCATCTCTTGTCCCAGGCTGTTCTATGGCTCCTGCCTGCAGCAGTCTTTCAAAAAGGCATACAAGGGTGATAAAATAGTGGGTTTGAACACTTTGAATGTGCATATTTATTCCTAAGAGTATTGGCATTGACTTGCTAGAAAAACTAGTTTTAGTGTGCTTCTAGTAGCTGCTATTTGTTTGCTTCATTCAGTTATCATTGTTGTCTGTTCTGTGGCTACATTCTCTCTGGCTCGTGGGATGTTGTGTTGTGAACCAGTCTATGAGTCTGTTAAATTATGACTTTTATGGCAAGGTGTCAGAGGCACAGCATCAGAAAATGCATTAAAAATAAATACATAAAGACTCAGTTTGGGTTAGCAGTGACTTAATGGTACTTCAAACTCTAAACCAAAAAATATTTTAGTCTTTTCTTCCCATCATTTATATTCAGTGCAAAGTATCTGTTTGAAATCAATATTAATTACACAGAAATTGTGACCCTCTTTACCAAATGCTTTAAAATAGTTGTTAAAAATTTAATGTGAAGGTTATTAGCCTGATTTTGAGCAACATTAAGCCTGTGCTAAATATTCTCATGTAGGCTTTTTTTGACAAGATATCAGTCCCATGTTTGCATACTTAGCAGTACCATAGTAAACCCCTTCTTATGATGCACTGGGGAAGCAAAGAACAAATTCGAGACTAGAGGAATCTTAATTTTACTTCATCAGTAGCTCTTTCCCCTACTTATAATGTAACCTTAGTGATGAGATTCCATGTGTGCCCCTCTTAAGACGTTTTTGGTATTTGAACTGATCAGCTCAGTTATATCCTACTGTTCTGATGAGTTGCTTTTCAAAAGACTCGAGGATAAGCTAAAGAGAAGGAGGAGGGAGCAGCTCCTAATGGAAATGTTGGGCTGTCCCTGATGGACAGCAGTGTCCTGTACAGCCTGCATGGTGTGTGTGTGTGTGTGTGTGTGTGTACCCCACCCCTCAAATTCTTCCCTTGAAGTCATCTTTAGTTTTAAATCTTGACACACAGCCACGTTTTTCTCTAACATATAGATAAAATTATTGATTATGGTGGTATGATTTTTTAATGTGAAAGATAAATTAACAAGTTAAGAAATAAAATTGCTATGGTGTGGCGGGCTGACCTCAGCCTTGGGTCAGCTTTGCTCCTACTGCCCATCCTCAGCAGGACTTGGGGGACAAAAAATTACAAAAAAGCTTGTACACCGAGATAACGACAGGGAGATGGAGAGTTTTGGAATGAGATATCTGCTTGAGTTACTGAGATGCTTGACCATCACGAGGAGAAATCACCGAATATTTCTCTGAGTAGTATTGTCATGAAGTTGGTCCTGCTATTCTGATGAGATATTTGATGCTTTTATCAGCAGTAACAGGTAAAGGAGTTAAAACTTGCAAGTCCCTAACTTGGAAGGCTTTAGAGTCATCCATGTCTAGATTTAAAATTAACAATGAAATAACCCTGAAATGAAGAAGAGGTAAGGCATCAGCCTTTCCATGCCAAAGCTTGCCGTGCCACACATTCCCTGTGTGCTGGTGTCAGACTGCTGAGAAGCAAAGGACCTGTTGTGCATCCCTCACCCTGCAGCACCATGTGCTGTGGCTGCCTGCCAGGCCTGCCACCTGCCCCATCCACGCTCGTGCTTCCTCACTCAGCAAACCAGACATTTGCACTTCGGTAAAACGTGAAAGAACAGGGTGCTGACATTTGTGACACGTCCCAAGGGCATTAAAGGAGACACCAAATGGTTGATCTCCTCTTGGGAGACACTTGTATGGCAGCACAGGGTCGGTCCTTACACTGAGAGCACAGCTAGTAACCTGTAACTCTGAGAATAAATGGTGGCTCTTGGTCTCTTCATGGAGTGCTGAGGAACAAATCACATTTTGCTGTCAAACACATGCGTTACTTCCAATCTAGTTATAAATAGTTTTCATGCGTTTTGTTTTGATCGTGAGTAGCTCAGATTGGATTCCTTCCTTAACTTTTAGAAGATGACTTAACGTGTGGTACATGTCCCTGCCTGGATGAGGAATGAAACATTTTGACACGAACATTTCTACAGCTACACAAAAAGCTACAGTTCTCGCTGAAGTGCAGGCGCTGGCTCAGGAGCATAATGAGCAGCCCGTGAAACTTTGTTCCACGTTAAAATATTCTGGTACTTGCACGAAAGTATCAGTAGAGTTTGCTAACACTGTCTTTCACTCTAGTTTGTTCACATGAATTTTTTGCCTGTTTGGAAAGTTATCAGGAATTTGACTGGGTGATGTGATGAAAGTCAGGCTCTTTGGGGAGGCTGAGAAGGGGAAGCAAGAATGAAGTAAAAGTTAGGCTTCTAAGAAGGGAAGGGTACAGCTGTGCTGCTGAAGACAAGGAGAAGGGAGCAGGGAAAAATAGTTTGAGCTGAGCTCATGGAGAGAAGAATCTGCAATTAAAGAGGAAATGGCAAGTGGGAATACATAACTTCATTGGAAGATGGCAATGATTTTTCTGCTGTTAAAATGAACTGAAGCATTTCACATGATACTTTTTAAAATTTAACCTCTTCTTCACATAGCATGCTAATTCTATTACTTTCTCTTAAGCTCATATTCTATAAAACCTTTAACCAGTTGTTTATTTCTTCTCACACACCTTTTTTTTTTTGCACAGGATTAAAGTGGGGTTAGCACAGAGGATCTTATAAAGGGCATTATGTCAGCACAAAATTCCTGCAAAGTTCAGGGATATATTTTCTTTTTCCAGGAGACAAAAAAACCTAAAAAATTTCTGTTTAATCCTGGACTTTCTGTATGTTAGGCTCACTTCTCTCTTCTGACACTTCATTATGGATTTTCTGGGTTTGAATAAAAATCTAGTTCTCTTTTCTGGTGGATAAGGTCACTGCTGCTGGGAGCTACTTTCTGTGTGTAGTGTACTTGAGTGTTTTGTGTCCTGCAGACTGAAAACTTCCCAAGTGTGGGTGGTCTCTTACGCCTTTTTCTCCCCACTTCACAGTATTTAATGTCTGTGATCTGGCTGAAAGCAGATCTGCTTTCTGCCTGCAAGAAATGGCAGAAGTGCTGCAAGGTTGCCAATAAATTCTTGTGAAGAATCCCGGCAGTGAGGGCTGGTGGTGTTGTTGCTGTGCAGCTGTCCTGTGGGCAAGCCTTGGCCCCATTCATACATAGGAGGGTTTTGGTGGCTGGCAGGAGAACCCAGAATTTCAGGGCCATAGGTCAGTGCTTTTGTTTCTGGTCTTGTAGCCTCGTGACTGGTTTGTTGTTCATCCCTAAACCTGAAAAGAGCAGGAGTTTTGTACAGCAACAGTACGTGCTCCTGTAACTAATAATGTGTTGTAATTCTTGCCCGTGAGGTGGCTGAATGGGAACTGGACATTTAACTCATTCCAGAAGTTCCTAATGTTTAGAGATTTTATTCCTGTAATGTTATTGCTCTTGTAATGCAAATTTGTGTCTTGTTCAAGAGTACTTTTCTTAAGGTAACTCCTACATTCTTTCTTCTTAAGAAAAAAATCCCCACGTGGATGTGCCGATCTTTTTGCGTAGGATGTTAGCACAGACTTCCCCACATAATAGAAGGAGTAAATGGCAGCAAGAGCATCCTCTTACCTATCAGCAAGAGGTAAATGAAACCTAGAAATAGCTTGCACGGCTCTTTGGCCTGTAGGGAGAAGTTTGGGTTTGTGAATCTGTGCTGTCTATGCAGTTCTCTGCCGGCAGGGTGGGTTTGTGGTGAGCAGGAGCGTGGCCGTGCCTGTAGGTACAGCACAGTCCTTCTGCAGGACAGGCAGCAGAGCTGTCAGCAACCTGCAGAACACCCTGGCAGCGAGATGGAGAACAGGAGACTCATCTGCTTTCCAGAGTTTCACCTTTTGTCTGTCCTACTCCGTGGAGATCTGACTTTGTACATAGTGTAGGAAGAAGATTTATTTGAGGGCCAGAGCATGGTCAGTGTAGCAGACAAGCAGGGGTAGTTGCTGTATCAGAATAAGATCACTGTGGCTGCTGTGATGCTGAATAAGCCTTGAAGGCATGGCTGAATCTCTGGTTTACAGTCCATTGTTGTAGTTAAGCTTCACTGTGTCAGGTAGCTCAGGCACAGCCTTGAGTCAGCTCAGCCACTCAGGTATTCATAGGGATGCCTGAGTTTCCTCCAAGGTGGCTTCTCAGTTCCTGTAGGAGCAGCTGCAAATTTGGTTTTAAGTCCAGTTTCTGTAGACACCAGTATCCTCTGAACGCTTTTCTTAAGTCCTAGGTAGTAATTATATATTTCTTTGATGTCATTTTCCTTGTTACCCACTGACTCAGGAGCTTCCAGATGTCCCTTTAGCCACAGTGAAGCTTCCCTACAAGAGAAGATGCTGACTGCATTCAGCAAGAGCCTCTGGAGCAGGGTCATTTTGAAGCTGGCATTGATGGGATCTAAGCTGGAGCAGCGCTGACTGCTGTGAATATTCTTCCCCTATCATTAGCCTGAGTTATCCTCTGTGAGCCAACTGTGTCTCTCTTCTGCCTGGTGCTGAACTCTGCTCTTCCTCCTGTGGCAGAAACCGAGGCTTACTCAGCACCTGGCAGGACTTGGTTATGTAACACTAAGGACGGTGATTAGATAATTTAGTTAGAACAATGTATATATTTGCCAGTAATTTGTTTCTTGTTGCGCAGTTTTCCATTTTCCAGCTATTACATATGGCCAACCAGACAGAACCCCTCTGTTCTCTGAGTAATTCCTCCCATTTTTTCACAAGCATATAGATATTTCATTTAAACCTTTGCAGCCTCCCCTTGTGGCATCTGCTTATTTATCACTGTCTTTAAGATCTGTTTTCCACTTGGCAATGTTCATATTTTTGGTCCCCTGGTTACTGCTATTGTAAATTATTACCCAGTAAGATTTATAGCTGTGAGATTTGTACCAATAGCCTGTCTCCCCCATTTAATGGCTTATCTCTAAGATACCTTTTTTATTTACTAATGAAACTGTACGGATAATTTTTATATAAATTTTTGCAGGTATGTCATGAAAATTTAGGTCAGACATGTAACTACATCAGACTGTCTGACAGGCTGCAAATCTCCCAGCACCACAGGCACAAAGCAGATGGGTGGGGAAGCCCCTGTAGCTTTACAATGACCTAACCTGTTCCTAGACATGGGAACCCCATCACTGACAGAGAATAATGCAGTGCCACGTAAAATCCTTGGGGGTTTTGTTGATTTGTTATCTCATTTAAATTCACAAGGATAAAATTTATTTTCATTTAATTTCTGTTTAACAGAGTCACATTGAAAACACTGTAAATACATTTTGTTAATTGCAATAACATTTTTAATAACTTTTAGGTTAATTTTTCTGCTCCTCTTAAATTATATTTAGCCACTATTGAAATAGGATTTAAAAATCTTTAGGGACCCTTTACATGATGTTCTTCCTTTTTTACAAAAAAAGGATTAGGCCATGACATACGTAGATTTATCCAGGTACTGCTGGTATGTTGTGGGTTGGGTTTTTGGGTCCTATGTTTTAAGAATTAACAAAACCCATATCCTACTTCCCTTTGAGAGCTGTTAGTAATATTAATGACACTTTTATTGCTCTCATATTGGTTTGATTTGTACTCAGTTTTAAAAAACTTATTCTTTATCATAGTATTTCACTAAGTAAATTCAAATAAATTCTATGCTACTGATAGGAATCCTCCTCTCAGCCAAAACAAGAAAACCAGTTGCTGCAGAACCAGGTTCTTTTCCTCCTTGTGAGGTTGAAACATTCAGAGATGGGTGACAAGTTGTCCTCTTGACTTATTCCATGCTTCCCATGTCTGCATTCAAGCAAGATGGGTCACAGATCTGAAATATAATTTTTATATGTATTTTGAATGGAGGTGAACAAAGAGCACTTTGAAGGAGAGGATGGGTGTTTGTTTTTCAATATGCTGACATCCATGAGTGAGCCAAGGAAGGGTAGCTCAGTGTGATGGGATATTCTGAAAAAATTCTTCCCTCTGTAACATAGCTGCACAAAAATGATGGCACTGGATTAGGAGGTTAATTATTTTGATATTCTTGATGATTTTTCCCTAATTACATCTCAGTTTTTTTCCTAAAAGTGTGTTTTATGTGTAAAATTAATGAATACATTTTATGGTATTTCAGCGTGAGAAGCTGATACATGAGTTGGAGGAAGAGAGACATTTGAGACTTGAGAGTGAAAAGAGATTGCGGGAGGTGACGCTGGAGTCGGAGCGGAGCAGAGCTCAGATGCGGGGGCTGCAGGAACAGTTCTCCAGGTATGTTGCACGAGGCAACTGCATTCAGAATATGGGAAGAACATACTTTGGTGCAGAAAGGTTGTTCAGACCTGTTCATATGGATCTAATCTAAGGGAAAAACTGCTCTCCCTCTGAAATTCTGTAAACATCAGAGGCTCTTGATGGTTAGAATACTTGAAAGACTTATGCCATCACTTTATGGGATAGTGAAAATTTTAACTTCTAGGGATTTTGCGTTCATTAGAATTCCCAATAATTTTCTAAGTGTAGCTCTTCACTTCTCAAGAAGTTGATGCTACTGATAAGCCAGTATATGGCTGTTTGTTTCTGTTAAACAAGAATGGGTTTGATCAAACTGAATAAAGAGAGGAAGAAAAAGTGAACCCTTTTGGCAGCTTTGGGCAAGCTCATCCTGCTTGGACCTGCTTCAAATCTCTTCCTGCATTGCCAGGGTCAGAGCTTTGGGCTAGAACAGAGCTCTATTTACAAGAGAAACAGTTTAGAACAGGGATTAACACAAACCATTCATATGATAATAGTAAGGATTTGAGTTATTTATTGTTTTCGTGATGCATCAAACAGTTTGTACATCAAACAGTTTTTTTTCATTGTTTTTGTCACGTGAACAGAAACAAAACAATCCAGAAATCCAAAAGAGACAGTGGAATTTCATGTAAATTTTTCATCAAGACTGAATATTTACTCATTCCCTTGGACTGCTGAAAAGTGCAAGTTCAGTTTAATAAGGTGAAAAAAACCTGGAGGGTTATTTTTTTCATTGGTTATATTTCTTGGGGTTATCTGCTTTGGGCATTTTTTGTTGGTTTTTTTTTTTTTTTCTTTTTCCCTCAGTGTTTGCCATGCTGCTTCTCTGATTTGAATCTGGGTTTCTAGGCAACACTGCAAAAACCATTGATAGCAATAATAAAATTTTTTCTCCTCTGTTATTTTGTGTTTGGAAAATTTGCATTAATTCTCTGCAGAATTTAAAAAAAAACATTTAAAAAACCCCAAAGTGTTCAGTTAATTCTGAAATTCTCCATAAAAAATACAAAGGATATTTCTTTTTTAGTTTTCTGTTCTTCTTCTTCATTGATCCTTGGTTTCAATTTTACTTATTCTGATAAGGCTCATGGAGTAAGATACACAAAATAAATCCACTCCATGAGTATTCCTGGTTAGAATATTTTGCTTTATTTTATATTAATCTTTGTTTAAGGAAGAATTTCCCGAGGTCCTGATTTTAGAACAGTATTATTGTTGCAATAGCTGGAAACCTTGAAATTAACTTTGAAGGTGATTTTTTTTTAGGAAAAGAAGGGGTGAGGGGGAGCAGTCTCCAGAGTGATGCTCCCAGTACCTTCATAAAATTTTAACTGTTGCATATTCAGATCTTTTCAGGAGAGCTCTTCATTATTCCTGTGGAACTGCAGTAGTCTGATTCATTCCTACCATGTTTCTGAAAAGAATAACTATTTTATTAGTCAGGATCCCTGAAGTCCACTATCTCCAAATTAATCCATTCTTTTTCTTCCATTGCTATTTGCAGTCGAGCGTGCTCGCGTCTACCAAGAGGCAGAGGGACGCAAGTTCTTTGAATTAAAGTTGTTTGTCTCTTTATGTCTGTCCCTCTGATTTAGATAAAGGTGAAGGCCCTCTAAATCAGCATTATATTCTTTTTAAGGCTATCTGCACATTGGCTAAACTGTTTGATGGCAAACTTAAATATCACTTTTCATTAATGGCAGCTTGGTTAGCCCTGTTATTCCGGTGAGGAAAACTCCTACTGGCCACATGAGGCTGTGGCTTTATTTTAGTGCAGGCCAGATGCTAGGAAGAGAATGTGTCACTTAAATATTTGGTTTTATTTTAAAACATTATGGTTGTTACGATGACTATTAAAGGTTATTTTTGGTGATGTTTAGTAGAATATTAAGATACTTGCTTACACAGACTCTTTCCCTAAATGAGTGTATTTTTTCTTACCATGCTTGAACAAATAATGGAACTGGAAGCTGGATCATCTTGCTCTGCCTAGAGATTCTGTATTTTTTGAAGGATTTGCAACCTTTTTTCTTAATTTGAGCACAATTAAACAGGACAATACAAATGGTGATGGGAGGAAATGTTAAAATCAAGTGAATTGGAAGCACTTTGGAAGAAGATGACTTGAGAGTAATACTTTGGGCTCAAATGTTCTGTCTTTCAGATGTGGATAGACCAATGTAAGAACATATACTATAGCATAAATCTTTTAAATAATGTAATTCCTAAACCGAGAGGTTTTACCTAGACATTTCTACATATTTTTCTTTACATTTCAAACTATTTTCTTTGCATGATTGAAAGAATGAAATATAATAGTTGGTGGTAATCTGCAAGTTGACCTTTGTAATCAGGAGAGCAGTACTCCCTGTTCCTAAATGAAATTGTGGGGAAACATTAATCTATCATATAAGCATATGGTTTGAGATGGAGAACTTCAGCAGGTGAGGGGTTTTCTTATTGATTGACATTTCTGTTGTTACCAAGTAAGCAATACTTCAGTCTAGTAGTCTGAAATAAATCGAAGTTCTCTTTCTTAACACCTGCATAAATCTGCCAGAGCTTTAAAGTGACACAGTAGTTAGTTTGATAAATATGTGATATCTGCTGAAAGAGCTTTTAAATCCAAGTTTCTTTTCCAGAATTGTAACATGTGTCCATGTAGTTTTAAATTTCTTTTTAATTTTATTGGAGATGAAATATGTTTGAGGTATGGACAAACCCTGCAGGAAAAATATTTAATACTAAAGTTGGGTTTTTACACTGTAGTTGGATGCAGTTATCTTTGCATTGCCTTAGTATGATCTCACCTTGAGTTGAAATACTTGATGTTTTCTTTCTTAAACCCACTGAGATCTGTTGCTTTGCTGCAGCTGTTAAATTCCATAAGGCTCTTTTTGGTATGACATTGTATAGCTGCACAGTTCTCCAATGCACAGCGACCTACCCTATAAAAACAAATCAGCCCAGTTTCTTCCAAGCCAGTGCCATGCAGTCTGACTTTCCCATTTTTGTTGTTGTACACTGTGTCTCATTTACCTCCTGGTTCTTGGTTTCAACTGTGCTTTTCCTGCTTTCAGCATTTTCCTACAACAGTAGGAACAGAAATGCAACAACTCTGCCCACAGCAGTAGGTGTGATTTATAGCATCATTCTAAAAAGCACACTAATAGGCACAATATAAATTGATTGCATTTCCTGCTGTACATCAGTAAGCAATAGAACTTCTTGTCTGTTGAATGCATGCACTTCAGGTGACTCTAAACTGGGATTAAATGTTAAAGCAGTAAAAGAGATAGCGTTACTTAAGTTACTTTGGTCACTATTGTGGTCTGAGTGAAACAAGTTCAAGAAACACTATTATGAAGTATATCTGGAAACAGTAATTTAAGAGCCCATTATCAAATCTTAAAATCCCTTTTGGGTAAATTTCAAAAACTCTTTCAGTTAAGGTTGTTTGTTGGTACCAATGTCTGTGACTGGAAAATTGCCTCAGGCTTTTAAGAACAGATGTTATTGGAAAAGTAGGAAATGCTCCTTGTTTGATCTGCTGGGGTCCTGTGAATGGGATGAGTGCAATTCTCATTAGATTGAATATTCCCCTCACATTAGTTTTGACCATAGGGTTAAGCTTGTTGCTTCTGACAGGGGAAAAAATGACTGCTACAACACTTGGCATAAAAGGACTGTGTGGCTGTTGGTTTAGGCACATCCTTCGTGGTTTTTTTCCAATTATTGTTAATTCCCCTAGCTCTACTCTGTCTTGTCAACAGGTGAGTGGGAATGATAACTTTTCCTCAAAGCTATGATAAGGAGATTTTTATGCATTGCATCAGCATGTTAAAGTTGAGTCATCACATTGTAATTTCTAGCATCTGCTAGAGATCACACCTGCTTTCACCTCTGTGGCCTTACTGCCATGACTGGCAATCCACATCCAGCAAAGGCCATGTCTGGGAAGTGTACACCAGCTCAGTAGGTCCTGTGTTTGGTCACTTTCTCGGAGGTCAACCATTAATAACATTTTAATCTAATTCCTGGCGAGATTAAAATGCTCTCCTGGCAGTTATTGATGGCATTCCTTTAATTCTGTCATAACAGGGGTGAGTAAGATACCGTGTGGGAGTTCGCTCCTTTCCTCAGAGGGAGATTACAGGGGAAGTTGTCTGTAATTCTCCTTTGTGTAGTTCTGCAGTAACCTCCTGTCATTCTCCCTGCATGGCATGTGGGTGGGGTTATTGTGGGAAGCAGGTTGGCCAAGAGATAACTGGGGGAAGCTGCTGGACTCTCCAAGCCTCAGGACATGGTGTGAATGCTGCTTTTCTGGGGCTCTGACCTACTGCTTACGATATTGATCTTACCTTTTAATTAGAATTGACAGAGTTAAAAAATGAAGTTTCTTTTTGATTAACACTGTTGAGTTATATAGGGTGAGTATATAAGTATTTTTATTTATGTGCATCTACAATACTTAGCAGCATATTTCTTCTATAATAGTTACTCAGAACTGTCAAGAATTATTCTAAGCAAGATCAAGGAGCTTTTGTCTGAATAGTTTTCATCTGACCGAAAAAAAGGAATGGCTTTACTGAACTCATGAAACTAACGCCAAAGAGGAGATTGCCCCAAGTTTACATGGAGTTTGACACCACACAGCTTCTGGCCTACCTTTTACTAAATATGGTGGTTTCCTGTTGTTTGACCAAGAAAAAATAAAACAGAAATTTTATAATTTTTGATACCAGGCCAAACTTTTTCTACTCTTTAGTTCTGTATATGAATATGGTGGTTTTGAAAGTACATACACATGAGAAATAATTTCATTGAGTGTGGTGTCTCAGTTTTCTTCAAAAATAAAATTCTCACTCTCACATTAGAATCCATCAGGTTGAAATAATATTTTCATACTGAAGTTGAGAAAGAACAAAAGCAATGAGCTCAGAGTGACTGCAGGGAGCAACTAAAGAACCAGGGTAAACTTGAAACACAGAAGTCATGCCAGGACCAGAAGTTCCAGCAGACTGTATTGCATGATGTATATTGTCATGTGTAACACTGTCAGAAAGCAAGGATTGCTTTGCTCCAGGCGTTACTCAGGATGCACGGGGAGGGACCTGCAGTTCTCCATCTTCTGTGACTCTGAAGGCTCCATGAAGAGCCAGCCCTCTTTCAGTACCCAATGAACTGGTAAATCATGTGGTGGTGTTTCATGACAGCCCTTACTTGCTGAAAGCTTCTTGCACAGGGACCAGGGAAATAGATAATTTTATATTCCAGAGGCAAAAACATGGTGATCTGTGTGCTCAGGAAATCCTGTGTCTGGTTTGTATTTGTCTATGTGCTCACAGGATGCATCATACTCATATTTCTGGAAGTTTGCATCTATTGCCTTTTACTGATTTCTCAGACATGAAATGATATTCTGCTTCCTGTTTCATTGGGATAGAAGTCTGCAAAGTCTATTCATGCTTAATCATGTAAAAACCTGATCCATCTTTCTGAACCCAAAATGGAAAATTCCCTACTTCAGATTGTTTTGTACCTTTGTCTTTTAAAAAAAATTATCCACATTTCATAATATCTGTATAACAAAGAATATTATAAAGGAAATGGAGAAAATACCCAGGCAGTGTGGTGATAAAGGTATTAAATCCTTACAGTGGAATAATACCATGGAGAGTGACCTTTGAAACAGTGTTATCATTTGCCATTTTGAACCCAGTAGCTCAAAGAGATCTGTGTAAATAGAAATTATGTCCCAGTAAATTGATTAGAGGAGTTAAACTGGGTAAGAACAGATGATAAAAAGGCCAGCAAAGAACAAGTATTACCTTAAGATCTGTCGTGGATGACTCAGGTAAAGTAAAAGGCTGTTTTTAAAAGCATCAGTCTGGTTTGAGCTACAGGATTGTCCAGCTGAGTTGTTTTCTACACCAACTCAGTGACTCTGTCTTTGACTTCTTATCCCAACCTGCAGTGTTATACAATAACACTTTTTATTAATGACCCCTTCCTGATATGGAAATCACAGGAAAGTGTTCAAGCCTCCATTGCACGTGCCTGTCACAGCTGGTGGCCTGTCCTGTGCTCCTCTCAGTCACACACAGGATGTCCACACTTTGAGACCGTTTTCTTCAAAGTGAGCATTTACCCCGGAGAGTCACAAAGACACACATTTAAAATCAATATAAATTAGACCGTTCCTCTGATTTCACTATTAGCTTTGATTGCTACCCAAACAACATGGATTTATCCCATTTTAGTTTACTGATCCTCTCAGACTTGTGATTTCTTTTGTCAAATGATTGAAAACCCATGCTCGATATGCAATTTGCAGATTATAAACTGTTCCTCTTTACTAATGGATCAGAGAGAAATGTGAGTTTATGATCACAATTTTTGTGGTTGTTTTCCTGTTAGATGCTTGAGGTGGCTTGTATTAGTAATTTTTCTGTACTATAAAACTTGTAAACTGTAAATGTATCATTAATGGACAGTGGTGTGCATTCAGACTGATAGTGGTAGGTACAGAGAAAATTAAACCATGAGGGAATAATATGATTAAAAAGCTGACATAAAATCAAATGATCTTCATAATTATACTTCTCTTTTATGAACATGATTGGAATCTTCAAAGGTTCATTGGTTGACTGAGTCTATGTTTTACCCTTACAGTTTTGTATCAAACTAAACCAGGGAGCCTACACTCCCCTTTTAATTGCAAGCAGATAAAATCTGATCCTGGAAAGTTCTCATCCTTTTTAAGATGCTGGTGTGACTTCTGTAAATCTGATCTAGTGGGTGCAATCCCTGTCCATGGCAGTGGAGTTGGAAGTGGATGATTTCTAAGGTCCCTTCCAACCCAAACCATTCTATGATTCACCTCTCATTAACAGTGGAAAGAAAAGGGTGTTTCGAGTGTTTTTGGGGAGTTTAGTGCTTTAAATAATAGAGAGGTACAGATTTGTGGAAAAGAGGAGATCATAAAATCCTGACTGTTGTCTCTCTGGGCAGAATAATAGAGGAATACTTTTTTTTGTCTGGATTTAAAGCAAAGTTTTCTGGTTTTCATGTGCATATGAGTACGCTAAAGGAAGTGGTACAAGCAACAGTACAGGAAAACAGGCACAAAGATGTGCCTGTCTGGAAACCACCTGTTGTACCCAAAAGTGGGCCCTATAACTTGGGACTTCTGCTCTCCTCAGTGAGAAACTTCTGTGGAATCATATCTTTACTCACAGTTTGCACAGCTGGCTTTCTAATGCTGTTGTGTGGGTAAAGAGCTGGTCCTTGAATGTGACCAGTACATAATTTGCAAATATAATCAGTTTTTCATCCTACTCTGCATAACCTTTTAAGTATCTCCACTAAGTAATGAAAATAGAATTATTTATCTGCCTGACTTGAGGTGGTAATGCATTTTTTTCAACCTAGTAGCAATTCCTAGTCTGCATAGATTGGATTGTTTCCCAGGAGAATTATTATGGTAATTTTAATTTTATCTTAGAACTTGTAATTATTCCATGGTATTGTTCTAATGTATCAGGCTGCACAGCAGTTCATTTGTTTTTCAGTCCTCAAAATTGGACAGGTCAACTTAAAAATTTAATCTTATTCTTTTACCAAAGCATTTTGGATGTGTGTTTTCCTCTATGCACACATTTCAAATATGATTATTAAAGGTTGCAGTGAGTATAGTTAAAGCTGAAAAGCTATTACACTAGATGCACACTTTTGTGGAATTTTGGTTTTCAGGATGTATGATAAACATTAAGAGATGGAATTTGTTCTCCTTGTATTGGCTTACAGACCTAGTTCTTCTAATTATTCATGCCTTACTCTGATACTACATTTTCATAGTTACCCTACAAGTCTGACCTCAGAGATTTATCTCCTGAAGGCAAAAAGAGTTTGTTTCAGCTTCGTGGATGTTGCTTGTTCATTTTCTTGACATATGTCAAGTAGAGGAAAACATGGGATTTAAAAAAGAAAAGATGCTTGGTTTTAGTCCATCAGTATCAGCAAGGACAGCTGTGAGATGTTTCTTCTGATTCTCCCCAGGTTTAGATCTAGACTTAGCAGAGGGAATGTCCCTTGGAAAGGAACAGGCATTTCCCTTCTTAAGAATGAAACACTGAGGGACAAATGGAACAGTTTTTAAAGTCATCTGATGATGACTATTCAATTGAATTTAAACTATTCAAATAAATAAGGAAAATGGGTGGACCAGATCTTCACCTGCTCCTGAAAGGGGCCAGGTAACTGCACTAAAAATGTCACAGTAAGAGTCAGGTGTGTCTGGCTTATGGCAGGAAGGGATGTCAGTAGTTATCGTGGGCTTTGCCTGTAAAGGGTTAATTGCTACAATCTTGATAGTTTTTGTGGTATCATTAATCATCCTGAACTTACATGACTAATATTGTTATAACTCCTAACTCCACAGGGATTCTGTCACAATTTAGTAACAATTACTATGTCTTCTATTTCAGATAGTGTCTATTGTAGAGCATTGCCAAAAATCTTAACGTGATTATCTTTGGTCATAATGTGTGCTTCAGTTTGCAGATACTGTAAGCAAATGTAGATTGACTTGAATGATTGTTTCAGTTTAATGTGGTTTTAATTCCGTTTGTAGTGCCCGCCCCATAATCTCAAATTTTATGAATTGGGCACTACTACCCTTCAATCAAACTGTATATTAAATAGCATTAATTAAATATGTATTTCAGAAAACATCCATCTTCTAAGCATGAAGTATAATAACTACAGATAAGTTATCCTGAAAACATTGTCCAAAGGATGTCAGTAGAGTATTGTATTGCATGAAACAATGGGCCCCTCTTGTGACAACCAAATAATTAAGGATATGCTGCAAAAGGATGCAGAGAAATTACAAATCCAGTTCAGAACAAGTCACACTGTAGAGATCACTTTTAGCCTTTTGGGATGTTGTTGCACACTCTCAGTTACATTTTACTGTGGAGAAGATTCTTCTTTTGCATCATTGTGTTTCATGATAACTGAATCCCAGTTCAATTGCTTTCTAGGAAGATAAGGGATTTTACTCTTCTTGGTTTTCACCACCACTCCAGATAGGAAAGAAGAAGTGGCATGCCAGGGAAGAGCTGCATTTGTCATGAGAAAAGTGGTTAGGAGGAGATGTGAGATCATGAGGCTTAACACTGCAAGGACAGGGATTTCTGTAGTGTTGTTTTGGCACAGGACGCTGTGCTGCATTTTAGAACTTGACATACCTTTTTCTGCAAGTGTTTTTTTCTTCTATATTTGTGGGATTTAATTTTCCATTTTTCCATGCCAGTACATAGCAGAAAGATGTGCATCGTGCCAGAACTGGAAATCCAAACCAATTGTGTGTTTTGAACTGGGTTTTCATTCTCTAGGAATACAGATTAGATTATTAAGTTGTAGTACCCTTATCAGTGTTTGCAAGCTGCAGTCTATTAATTGAATGAATGTGGCATGGGTTGAGACACTGCCTCACCTGATCAGAAGGAAACATTTTTCTGTTTTTAGCTGTAGGTTTCACCCTTCATCTTTAAGCCTTCTTGTAGCCACTGAGTTGTTTGTGGTTTTATTGCTGTGTTCTGTTTGTCTTAATCTGGCAGATTCTTTCCAATTAGTGTCTACTAACGATGAGAAAGCTGATCCTTTATAGGTCACATATGGAGGATAAGCAGGTAACAATAAACCCTTGTGTATATTGGTTTTTACTGGAAAAATCAGTAACAAAACAAAAAATTCTGACCAACTCTACTGCCTTATGAAAGACAGGTAAGGCAGAGCAAGGTAATCAGTAGATTAAAAAGCCAGGGACTTGACTGATTTAATTACAGTCAGAATTACAGCATATCAAAGTGAGTCTTGTTAAAAGTGGTCTACAGTGGAGATCCCTCCCATTGGCTTGTTGAGTGCAAGTGTATCTCAAATTATGAATTCTGTTAAAGACAAAGTATTTCCTCATCTTCTCAAGTTCTGCAAACGTCTGCTGCTGCTATGCTTTTATTCTCAAACTGTGCAGAGAAAAACCACAAAACAGTCTGTCAATGTCTTCCCTAAAAGGCAAATGTCTCTCAAATTCTGTTCTTACTTCATAGTCTCAGCCCTTCACTGAGAAAAGAGCTCCTTTTGTCTAAGCCTATGCAGTAGTGTATAGTGGGAGGGTCTCTTATTTTAGTGTGACTTTACTGTAGAAGATTAAAAAAATACCGAGTTTCAAACAGGCCATTTGGATTTGTTTCTGAAATATTTGTTGACAATTTTAGTGTATACAGGGGAGAATAATGGGTCACTGGTTTCACTAGTTTTGTACTTTAGTGAGTGTCCTTGTGAAAATATTTTAAATATTCTGGGTTTCATTCAGCTGAAATTTACAGTGTTACAAAATAATGAACGGTATTTTCCTGTTCCAGACTTGCCTGCATTCCACTGTAAGACCTGTGCTGCATATTTTGTGTCAAATTTAGTGTTTATTGCAGTGCTATATGTGTATCCTCAACCAGTGTGTAATAGTACAATTATACTGGCAACTACAACGTGAAACACAAGCAGCAGGATCCATTGTAGTGCTGGCAGGATGAGAAATGGCAGTTGAGGTTGTCGTAAGAGGTTTCCTAATCCTGTTGAAATAAAGGTTCTTTCTGAATCATTGCCATCTGGAGTATATGAAAATTTGAAATAACCTTTTATCATTAGGTTGACACATGCTGTGGAGCAGTATTGGCATTGATGAAGTCCTAAATAAATGAAATGCTGTGCAATGAGAAAAACTCACTGCTTCGTTATTTTGTCTACGTTCTTCAAAACCCTCCCTTCCAATTTATGAAGGTTATTGAATAGCTAATCATGTTTTAAATCTAAAAGATACAGTCTCTGTTTACAATAATCTGGCATTTTAGTATGGATATTAATCTAGTTATAAATACAAACCAACATGGCTGTGGTGGAGAATAATTTGTAATTCATACTATAACCAGGAAATGTAGTTCACTCTCTATATTTTCTTGACTTGCTCTACTTATTTGATAGGTATTTGTTGCCCATAAATTTTTGTGCCTAAAATTAGGCCAAGAAGGTTCATGCCCCACCTTGTCAAGAGCAATCCTGGCACATAATCCTGCCATGATCTCACCATGCCCACTGTGGAATATTTATTGTGTCCAACACACCTTTTCTGTACTGAACTTCTCCTGTTTGTAGTACATACAAATACTGCTCAGTTTATGCATGCTTGCTCTTCTATCAGGTTCCTTTTACAAATACATACTGACTAACACCCAGCAGAGTTTCTGAATGGCCAGTTTTATAATTCTTGCATTCAGCAGAGACTGATATTTGCTGAGTTTCTACTGTTTGGCAAGGCTCATGTGATTAGTCACGTTTATAGCTAAATATACTGATGCAGTGATGGAATCTTGGAATCTTCATTCTGTGCATTTTGAAGGGTTAATCATCATGTTGTTCAGAGAACTAGATGATGGTCTTCTTCACTGTTCAGATTAAACAATATAGAGTCTGAGAGTTAGTGCTGGATTTAGAAAATGAAGGATTAGAACTGTTCAACTAATTCCTTTGAGGATGTGATTTCATTCTGATGCATAAGTTGAAGTGGGCCAGTGTTTTTTTTATCCCATAAATATAGTAGATAAGAATATATTTTATTTTAAGCATCCTGTTTAGTCTCTGTATGTTTTTGTGTAATTCTAAGAGAAATTTATGTCTGCAGTATTGAGATTAATTTAACGTTTAAAGAGCACCAGCCAATTCTTGTGCTAGTTCTGCTTATTTCTGGTACATAAACAAATCCAAAACCTTGCTGGTTGTTCTGTAAATGATATTACTCTCAATTTCATGAAAGCATTGGGATTAAGTTAAAAAGAAATGAGTATAATCTTTTATTTCTTGATGTTTTATATTCAAACTTTTTAGTTAAACTTCTAAATGCATCTGCTGTTGTGTGTTTTGTGTACATACCAGTGATAGTAATGCAAGTAATACACAAGAGTGCATTTTAGGTATTCTGAGAGTTTACTTGATTTACCTGCTTTGTTATGATTTTCCAAGACAAGTGCTGGTTTTACACTTAGCTAATAGCCTGTGAAGCTGCAGAGATAAATTAAAAAGAAAAGCAACCCTCCTTCTCCCACCAGAATATTTCGGGGTAAGTCCAGGTTGGGGTGGTGACTGTGTAAGTGTTCAGTGAGTTACACAGCACCAGAACTGGTGTCTGCATCAGTGAATCCTCCATTCCCTATTCCCCCAGGGAATATCCCCTGGACTGCCGTGCAGGGAGCTCCTCAGTGCAGAGCTGTTGGTCAGGATCCACACCAGCGCGTTGGTTATTTGAACTGCAGCACTGCTTTGGATGAAAAGGATGCGTATCCTGCAGAAATGACATTCAACAAGTATGTTGGGAAGATAAGCAGTGCTTTCAGTGAAAAATAATCTCACTTCCTGAAATTTAAAATCTACATTTGAAGAATACGTTAATTTAATAAATGGTAGTAATAGCTTCATTGCCCTCCTAGTCCATGGAAATAGAGATTTGCAAAGGTTGGTTGTGTCTCGTGTTATAGAAGGTGATACAAGTGTAACAAACAGTATGATCTAATAATTCAGGGTATACTTAGCTTGAAATTTTATATTTCTGACCCGAAGAAACATTTGTGTAAACATGTTTCACCCTTTGTTTTTCTGCATTTAAATCAGTTGGCTTTAAAAGAAGATTATGAAAATGATTCAAAATCTCTTGGGATTTGTTTCCTCTCTTTTCTTCTAGGTGAAAATAGTGACGTTTCACAGCTAAACAAACAGACAAATTCCAAACATTCCACTTGCTAGTATTGCTGTGAAATTATATATGGAATTAAGAAATAGGATAGGAAGTATTTAAACACTGAAAGAAGACCTTGGTAACTGAAAATCTGGTCCATCTAGCAGGTGAAAAAAATATATGTATGAATGAAAAGACACAAATGAACTCTAAACAGATGTCAAGTCTTTCACAGACAGATTGCATTTAATGGAAG
>WEKY01003850.1:0-11465 GCA_013390045.1 Picathartes gymnocephalus | reverse complement strand
GATCCCAAAGGCTGATCCCAAAGGCCGATCCCAAAGGCTGATCCTGCAGGCCGATCCCAAAGGTTGATCCCAAAGGCCGATCCCAAAGGTTGATCCCAAAGGCCGATCCCAAAGGCTGATCCCAAAGGCTGATCCCAAAGGCTGATCCCAAAGGCTGATCCCAAAGGCCGATCCCAAAGGCTGATCCCAAAGGCTGATCCCAAAGGCCGATCCCCTATCCCCGGGCTGGCACAAAGCTGGCTGAGGACGCGCGCGCATCCCTTGCTCCCCCCTGACAGAGTTTGCATGAAGAATCCCTCCAGCGCCACGTATGGCCCCAGTCCTGCTGATGGACTGGTCCCTGCTCCTTCCCAGCGCCCCAGGCGGCACCGGGACTAGGGAGATGTTCCCAGGTTTTTAGGGAGATGTTCCCAGGTTTTTAGGGAGATATCCCCAGGTTTTTAGGGAGATATCCCCAGGTTTTTAAGGAGATGTTCCCAGGTTTTTAGGGAGATGTTCCCAGGTTTTTAGGGAGATATTCCCAGGTTTTTTCCTCACGCTGCCTGGCTGTCTTGTCTATCTTGGCAAACCCTTCCCTCTCCCTGCTCTGTTTGCTGTGAAGCAGGAACAGATTGTGATGGCAGCAGACAGCAGAGCTGACAGCTCTCAGCTTTCTCAGCTCCCCCAGCTCCCTCATGTCCCTCATCTCCCTGATCTCCTTCAGCTCCCTCAGCTCCCTCATTTCCCCCAGCTCCCTCTCCTCCCTCAGCTCAGTCAGCTTGCTCAGCCTTGTTTATGAATTACAATAATTTTTCCAGCCCCCAGAGTGCCATCCTAGGAACCCTCTGGAGCTGCTCCTTCACAGCAGCACCCAAATCCTTCCGTTTCTTCTTTTCCCAGAATCCCAGAATGGTTTGGCTTGGAAAGGACCTTGAAGATGATTTTGTTCCACCCCTGCCATGGCAGGGACCCCTCCCACTGTCCCAGGCTGCTCCAGCCCCAGTGTCCAGCCTGGCCTTGGGCACTGCCAGGGATCCAGGGGCAGCCACAGCTGCTCTGGGAATCTGCTGCATTCCCTGCATCCCCTCCCTGCAGGTGCGAGTAGAGCAAACACTGAGAGCTCTGACTCTCCATGGCACCGGAATTCTCCCTTTTTAGGCTGCTTTGCCCATTCCTCACATTCCCATCCCTGCCTCCTTGGCAGGGTCAGGGATAAGGGGCTGGGTGGGATGAGGGGATGGCAGAGGCAGGAGGAAATCAGGAATGTTCCAGAGCCCCGGCACAGGAGATGCTCCAGGCCTGCAAAAATGAAGCCTAATTAAAATGAATGAGAATTATTTTTATCTCCTTAAGAAATTGTACGATCACATTTTAATTAAAACAATGTTAAAACATTTCTCTTTTTTTTGGGTTTTGCTAATGTAGATACTCATGGCCTTATCACAAACAGACAAAGAGCCTGGAAGGACTTTTCCCTAAGGAGGTTTTAAGTGGCAGTAAATTAAGATCTATGGATACGTGTGAGGAGTGTCTGGCTGAGGTTTTATTTTCTCCTTCCCATCCTTTAGCTGGATTTTGATGTTGTGAAGCTGTTCCTGCACATGGAGCTCTTTGCAGCTCAAAGAAACCTTGGCTGGGAGAGAATCAATGCTCTGGGGCAGCACTGGAGGCTCCCTGCACCAATCCCAGCTCTTTTTAGGGAGGTTCTGTGCCCTGTGGAGACCAAATCCCGGCTTTTATTCCTTCCCTGTCCTTCAGGAAGGTGCAGGACCCTGTAGAAGATCTGGAGCTGGAAGGAGAGCTCCAGGAAGGATGAGTGGAGTGGGGAGACAGGGGAATCTTGGGGAAATAAGAATGGAGGAGAACAGGTTTCAGTGGGTAAAAGATCCTGTTTGTTAAGGCTGAGGAGAATCAGGGAATCATTAAGGCTGGAAAAATCTCCAAGTTCATCCAGTCCAGCTTTGGGCTGAATCCCTCCATCCCCACTAACCCATGAAGTGCCACATCTGTGGAGTTCTGGACACTTCCAGGGGCTGGGGACTCCAGTCCTGCCCTGGGCAGCCTGTTCAGGGCTTAACCACTCTCCCAGTGAGGAAATTTTCCCAAAATCCAAATTTTCCCAAAATCCAACATGAATTCTGCTGGCACCACCGCAGGTGATTCCCTCGTTCCCTGTCCATGGGCTCCAGGGTCAGGAACCTCACCTGGACAGGTCCCAGCTGAACGAAGCCACCCTGCAATTCCCATCCCAGGGGCTGATGGGACCTTTAAAGATCCCAGGGAATGGCTGGAAATGTCAGCTGACACGTGCAGGGCTCAGCACCTGCGCGCAGAGCTTGGCACAGTTCATTGGCTCATTAACAGTCAATTAAATTGGTTTGGAACGATGCTGCCTAAAGAGCAGAGCTGGGGCTCAGAAGGCTGGGGCTGCTCAGCTCGGAGAGGGAAAGGTTGTGTGGGGTCCTCATGGCGAAATTCCAGAGCCTGAAGGGGTTCCTGGGGAGTTGGAGATGGAATCGGCACTGGGAACGGGAGGGACAGGACGGGGGGAACGGGTTCAGAATGAGAAAGAAGAGATTCAGGATGGAAACTGGTCAGGAATTCCTGGCTCTGAGGGTGGGCAGGCCCTGGCACAGGGTGCCCAGAGCAGCTGTGGCTGCCCCTGGATCCCTGGCAGTGCCCAAGGCCAGGCTGGACACTGGGGCTGGGAGCAGCCTGGGATAGTGGGAGGTGACCCTGGCAGGGGATGGAACCAGATAATCTTTAAATTCCCTTCCAGTCCAGACCTGTCTGGGATTTTGGGATTCTTTGCACCAAAAGCCCTAAGAGGGAGCACAATGGAGCTGCCTTTACAATGAGAGGATTTAGAAATCCAGAATTTTTGTGCTGAAAAGGAAATAGAATTTTAATCAAGAAGCACCTTTAGTGGTTTGAAGCAGAAAATTCCAACACTCCAGATTTTTGAAGGCTGGAATAAAACCTCTCCAATCTACTGATTTTTTAATTTATTTCTGGAGGGTTTTGCTAAAAAGTAGAAACACTTCCTTCCCACACATTCCCAGGAAAGGAGGAGATCCGAGCCCTGCCTCAGTCAAAGGGCAAAGGCACAGCTTTACCAAGCCTCGTTTAGCCATGGTCCCACTTTGGCAACCCCACAACGCCATCCTAGGAACCCTCAGGGGCTGCTCAGCTCCTTTGCTCCTTCCCAGCAACACCCAGTGCTTTTTCCCCACCCCAGAGGGAAGCCTGGAGGTTGAAATCAGATCGTTTCTGTAACTGAAGCTGCGGGAGCTGGGCCAGCCCCCCGGGTGCTGGCACGGAGTTCCACCAGAGCAGGCAGAACCGCAGTGATGCCTCTGCAGAAAGGAACAGCACCAAACTTCCCTCCAGCAGCATCCCCTGACCCCTCCCTGCTCCCTGAGCTGCTCCAGGAGGAGACAAACCCGTTTGTCTGCCTTGGGACGCATTTCCTGGCGTGTCAGCAGCTCCAGAGCCACGTGGGAAATAAAGGGGTGGAAGGAGAACCAGCAGGGTAACAAGGGACACACGAGGAGCAGCTTCTCTGGGAGGGGGCACTTCCAGACCAAAGGAATCAGGATCAAAAGGGCTGGAATNCCAGAACTGGTTTCTCCTTTGCTAGAAATGTGTGTTCTTCAAAATATCTATAAAATAGAGAAATGGTACACCTGGAAACGGAGATGGTTTGGTTTGGCTGATTTATCACCAGAAGTGTTGATGCTTTTGGGGTCCTTGCTGAGGGCGGGGGCTCCTGGACCCCCCACTGATGGTCAGGAAAGATCTTTGCTGGGAGAGGAGCTCCCCTCCTTGGACATTCCCCCCGGGAGCCAGCAGTGACACCGACCTGTAAAACTCCACCTTTATCAATCAGTTCTGGAAAAATGGGAATGTGGGCAGGGAAAGGAGGGTCAGAACTCCGGCAGTGTTCAGGCATCTAACAGAGCCATGAACCCCAGGTAAAGCTCAACTCCAGACACGTTTCCCTATCACCCCCCCACCCCGCTTCATCCCTGTGCCCTCCTCTCCCTCAGGGGGATGCTCTTTCCCGTCTCCCTGACCACATTTGCAGGACATCCAAATAAAAGAGTCTCAAGCCCACTCAGAGCTCTGAGAGCGCAGCCCAGGGCAGGGTTTGTGCGCCCTGAGATGGGGAGGGCAGAAACCGCCCAGATTCTGCAATCCCTCTGAGGGGCAGGAATCTGTCACGAGCTGCTGGTGTGGGAGCACCTGGAAAAGGTGGATCCTGCTCAGCATTCCATGGCTCATCACCCAGAGGATTAGAGGAGAAATCACAGAATCCTGGAGTGGTTTGGGTTGGAAGGGACCTTAAACCCACCCAGTGCCCCCCCTGCCATGGCAGGGACCCCTCCCACTGTCCCAGGCTCCTCCAGCCCCAGTGTCCAGCCTGGCCTTGGGCACTGCCAGGGATCCAGGGGCAGCCACAGCTGCTCTGGGCACCCTGTGCCAGGGCCTGCCCACCCTCACAGGGAACAATTCCCTCCCAATATCCCATCCATCCCTGCCCTCTGGCAGTGGGAAGCCATTCCCTGTGTCCTGTCCCTCCATCCCTTGTCCCCAGTCCCTCTCCAGCTCTCCTGGAGCCCCTTTGGGCCCTGGGAGGGGCTCTGAGCTCTCTCTGGAGCTTCTCCAGGTGAACTCCCCCAGCATTCCCAGCCTGGCTCCATGGCGGAGCTTTCCCACCCCCGGATCATCTTCCTGGCCGTGCTCAGCAGCATCGCAGCTCCTGTTCCCCGTGTCCCTGTCCACTCCTGCACTATCTGGGCCGTGGGGTCATGGATCCCATCCCTGCCTGGCATTCCTCCAGCTGGAAGGTGAATGCCTGGCTCCTCCACGTAGAGTAGGAGGGAATCATTCCATCATGAAATAGGAGTGGAATTCCTGCGTGTCCATGGCCCCGCTGGTGTCCAGGGAAGAGCTGGGGTTTCCCTGGATTTGCGGAGCTGGAGCCGTGAGCGAACCTGCTGGCTTCGTGCCCCGTGCAGAAGCGATAGCGTCCCGCTGAGTGCACTGATTAGCACGGAGCTCATTAAGGGCTGGGAGGGCAGATGAGTGATCTCAGCCGGCCCCGCGGCCGCTGACGGGCTCCGAACCACAGCAGCCAATTCCATGGAACCGCTGCCTCCCTGCCGGGGCAGCTCCAGCTCCTCTCCTCCGTCTCCTCCTGCCTTGCTGCGCTGCGGAGGTTTGGGAAGGACGGGGTTTGTGCCGCCGGGGCAGTGGCACGGCCCGGCACCCGTGAGCTCAGCGGAGCAGCAACGAAACCTTTCCCTGCCTTCAGCGCTCCTCCCTGGGCTCCGCGGCGTCTGCGCCGCACCAGCGGATTCCCGGGAATCGGCTGAGCCCGGCACCAGGTCTGGTGTTTCCCTCACAAGTCCCACCAGCCAGCTGGAGCGCGGCACCTGAGAGCATCGAGAGCGGGAGGCAGGGCAGGGGAGGGGGCTGCCGGTGCGGGGGGCGCTCGGATGCTGCTCCTCCCGCTGCTCCGGGAGCTGCGGCAGCGGCGGCCTCCGGTTGCAGAGATTAAAGGGGAAAAAAGCCCTCGACAAATGAGACACAAAACAGTGAACTGGCCTCGTGCCTGGAAAACCGCCCGAGCTGGGCTGCAGCGGGAATGGGAATGCCACAGGCAGGATCCGCCTGAGGGACACCCGGGGGCCAAGAGAGCTCCGGCAGAGAAAGGAAGCAAAGGCAGAGGACGGTGGAGTCCGGAGGGGAGGGGAGGGCGAGCCCGGCTCGGGCTGATCCCAGCTCCTTCCTGGAGCGAGGAAAGGCTGCAGGAAGAGGCTGGGAAAGAGTGGGGACCATGGAAGTGCCTTTGTGTGGCTGGAGCCCCCTCCTGCTCCCCATCACCAATTGGAGCCGCTGATGAAGAGCTCCTTTACTGGGGTTTCACAGAGACCTTTGTCCCCAGCGCTGCTGCTCAGCCTCCCCCACGTCCCCTGCCCTGACCTGCCAGGACCCTCTGGGCAGTGCCAGGGCTGGGCAGAGCTCCCAGCACGGACCCAGCCCCTGCCAGGGCAGTGCCAGGGCTGCACAGAGCTCCCAGCACGGACCCAGCCCCAGCCAGGGCAGTGCCAGGGCTGGGCAGAGCTCCCGGCACAGCTCCCAGCCCTGCCAGGAGCCTTTCTCACGGTGTGGGCAGACGGAGAGCACAGAACGAGTTTGTCAGAAGGCTCGCAGGGAGTGGGTGCCGGGAGCTCCGCCCGGTGCCCTCCCGGGTGGGTTGAGCTGCAGCACCAGCCGGGTCTCCTTCCCCGCGCCTCGGCCGGGGTTCCTCTCTCGCAGCCCGCCTGAGGAGCTGCTCCCCTGGCACCTCCCGGAGCTCTCCTGCCTCTCCTGCTCTGCCAGCGCCGGGCAGCAGTGCCAGGAGCCAACCTCGCTCCTGACAAAGCTTCAGCGCTCGTTTGTCACCGCCCCGTGATCGCAGCTGGCAGGAGCTCTCTGCCCCCAGCCCCTGAAATCCCAGTTCCAGAGACAGCCTGCTGCTGGGGACATCCCAGTTCCAGAGACATCCCAGCCCCAGGGACATCCCAGTTCCTGAGACATCCCAGTTCCCAGGGTCATCCCAGCTCCTGAAACATCCCAGCCCCAGGGACATCCCAGCCCCAGGGACATCCTAGATCCCAGGGACATCCCAGTTCCAGAGACATCCCAGCCCCTGAGACATCCCAGCTCCCAGGGATGTCCCAGCTCCCCGGGATGTCCCAGCTCCCAGGGATGTCCCAGCCCCTGGGTGCCAGGAAATGGCCTCGGTGCCAGGCAGGGCAGTGTGGGATGGGGGGACACAGGGCCTGGCATGGGAGAGCTGATGCCATGACAAGGAGAAACTCCTGCAATGGGAACACCTCGGAGCTCTGGTGACATTCCGGCTCCCTCTGGGAAGAGGAGCCAGGGCTCAAACACGGAACCTGCAGGTCCATCTTCCCCGTTATGGGAATATTTAGGTCCTTTTCACCTCTAAGAAAACAGGAATGGGAGCAGAGGGGAGAATCCTGGAGCTGGGAAAGGCTGGGAAGGGTCAAACTCCTGCGGTTCCACTGGGCCAGGCACGGAGTCCTGAGCCTCTCCAGAGGATCCTCCAGCTCAGGCGACATTCCCACAGGGAGAGGCTGTGGAGCTGCGGGAATGCAGCTCCCGAGGGTGGCACCTCTCTGCCAGGGACAGGGACTCCGCTATCTTTGAGCTGGAAGTGTGAGTGGAAGTGGGGAAGGAGCTGCACTGCAGGAGCAGCAGAGTGGCACCAACCACTCCCCGCTGCCCATTTCAGTCTCGGCTCCCTCCTCCGCCCCTCCGGCACTGACTGAGAGCCTTCCCCGGCCGGGAATTCCTGCTCCTCCCCGCCGGGCACGTGCTCCAGCTGACGCTTTGTTGGCACCGATACACCGAGCACAATCGGCTGCTTTTTTGTCCCCTCTCCCAGTGGGGAAGCAGGGGCGAGTTCAGGGATCACAAGCACGGTGGGGGAATTGCTGGGAGCAGGTGCCACATCCTTTTGTCTCCAGCGACAATCACAGCCATGGATCTGTCAGGTAAAGGATGTGGACAGGTGGGAAAAGGACAGGGCCACGTGGGAAAAGGACATGGATAGGCACTGAAAGGACATGGATAGGTGATAAAAGGACTTGGATAGATGATTAAAGGATGTGGACAGGCACTGAAAGGATGTGGACAGCAGGGAAAAGGATATGCCCAGGCAGTAAAAGAACATGACCAGGTAGTAAAAGAATATATCCAGGTGGGAAAAGGATATATCCAGGTGGGAAAAGAATATGTCCAGGTGGGAAAAGGATATATCCAGGTGGGAAAAGAGTCTGGCCAGGCAGTTAAAGGACATGAACTGTGGCAAAGGCCAGGGGGTAGAATGGGAGCAGCCCAGCTCCCAGGGGTGAGGCTGTGGACGCTTCATCCAGAAAGGGACTCTGGGATTTTGTGGTTCTTCCAGGAGCACTCCCAGCTTTCTGCTATAGAGGAACTGGACCTGGAATCTCTCCGCTTCCCTCCTGAAGATCTCCTGGGGGTTTTGGCTCCATTGTCCAGCAATGGGAATTAGAGGAGCTAATGTCTCCGTTGAAACCCTGGGGGTGGGGAAAGGCCTGGCCAAGCTGAGGGAATCAGTGGTAGAATAAAATCCCTTTTCCAGCAGTGTTATCAAGTCCAAACATCCAAAACTCCTCATTCAGCTCTACCTCCGTCGCAGAGCTCCTTCCTGGGATTGTCACCCCCCACCAGCCCTGATTCCAGGAAATTTTGCTCCTCTACTGCTCAGGGAAAGAGCCTGAAATCCCCTCCCCGAGAGCCCCCTGGGAAGTTCTGCATTCCCCAAAACTTCAGAGCTGCTTTCTCCAAAGGAAGCCTTTGGAAGCATCTGCCTTTTAAAATGGAAAATTTGTCAGATTCTCTTTTATAACTGATTTGGGGAGATTGGGAGCTGGAGGGGAGGTGTTATTTTTAAGTTTTATCAGCACTGCTGAAGTTACTGTGCTGGAAGCTGAATCTCATCACACGCCTTGGAGTCCTGAAACTTCCACAAAAATAGAGCTCAACTCCCAGTGCCACCTGCAGAGGTGAGCTCTGACTGCAGCCATTGGCTCAGGAAGGCTCCTCCTCAATTCCTGAAAGTTCTTTTTCCAGCAGCTTTGAGTGTCCCTGGATACCAGAGATGATCAAGTAATACCAAGCTTTCAGTGTTCTTTGCTGGTCATTGAATCCATTCTTTTTCCAAGGAATATAAAGTGGATAAGGAGTGTAATGTACTCTTGGAATGCTGGCACTGTCGTTCTCTGGATAGAAGGAATAGGGAATAAATCCACGTCCTGGGATGCTCCTGAGGAGGGGAGGCCTGGCCTGAGCCCCATCCCATGGGATCTGGAGCTCTCCAGGATTCCTGCTCCAGGAAATCCTTCCTCTCCAAGGCTGGAGCTGGACCTTGTCTGTGTTTTTGGGCTCTCCAGGATTCCTGCTCCAGAAAATCCTTCCTCTCCAAGGCTGGAGCTGGACTTTGTCTGTGTTTTTGGGCTCTCCAGGATTCCTGCTCCAGAAAATCCTTCCTCTCCAAGGCTGGAGCTGGATCTTGTCTGTGTTTTTGGGCTCTCCCTGCTGGGATGAGCCCCGAGGAGGCGGCAGGAGGCCGGGCAGGCTCTCGGTGGGGCTCTCTGTCACCCCCGCTGTCCCTGCCCTGCCCTGCCAGGGCCTCTGCAGCTGCCAGCTGGCCCCGTGTCCCCTCTGCCATCCCTGCTCCCCTGGCACTCCGCACAGCTGCCGCTTGGGAGGCTGCTCCCAGTTCCTCGGGAACTCGGGAAAGGAGGGCAGAGAGGCACGGGGGAAAGCAGGAGGGAGAGGAGATGAGAGCTGGCACTTCTCTCTGGAGGCAAGGCAAGAAATAAACCCGAGTCCTCCCCTTCTTGTGCGAATTACCATATTTGTTTCCTTTCCTGGCCTAGGAGATGGGTTTGTGCCCAAAATGGATCATGTGCTCCTTCCTTTCTGGCTGACAGCTCCTGAAGGGAGCAGGGAGCTTTTCCTTGCTGCTCCAGCACGTCCGTCACTGATGCCTGGCTGGAACTGAAGCCCAGGCTCGGGCAGGGCTCTGCACCGAGTCCCAGGAATTCCACGGAGCTGCTTCAGGCACTTCACAACAACGCTGGGGAAAAGGCAGTGGTAGCTTTACGGGGGGGCGTTTAGGAGAACTGGATTTATCCAGGTCCTAAAACACGGGATTGGGAGTTGTTTCTGAAAAAGGAATGGTGCTGCCTCCTTTTCTCAGCTGTCTCAGGAACAGTTGTGGCAAAAAGCACCTGGAGCTGTTGGAGTGACTCCAGGGGAGGCCACGGAGCTGCTCCAGGGCTGGAGCCCCTCTGGAGCCAGGCTGGGAGAGCTGGGAATGTTCGCCTGGAGAGGAGAAGCTCCAGGGAGAGCTCAGAGCCCCTTCCAGGGCCTAAAGGGGCTCCAGGAGAGCTGGAGAGGGATTTGGGACAAGGGCTGGAGGGACAGGACACAGGGAATGGCTTCCCACTGCCAGAGGGCAGCGATGGATGGGATTTGGGAAGAAAATCCTGGCTGGGAGGGGCTGGGATGGAACTCCCAGATTTGCTGTGGCTGCCCCTGGATCCCTGGCAGTGCCCAAGGCCAGGCTGGACACTGGGGCTGGGAGCAGCCTGGGACAGTGGGAGGGGTCCCTGCCATGGCAGGGCTGGCACTGGATGGGTTTTAGGTCCCTTCCAACCCAAACCATTCCAGGATTTCATTCAAGTGTCTGTCTGAACCACCTGGGGAAGTCTGGGACTCTGCCAGTGACCGAGCATCCCCGGCCAGCCCTGAGGGTGACTGAGTGTGTTCCTTGTGTTTGGATTCTCTGCCCAAGCCCCATCTCACCTGTGGCTCCTCAGGTCTGTGCTGGAGGACAAGGAGAGCTCCAGGAGATCAGGATGGAATGGCGGAAAAGCAGCGGGATCTTGGAGAGGAACTGCAGGGAAGGGAGGAGCTGCTGGAGCTCAGGCGGCTCCTGAAGCGCCTCTTGGATGTCCTGGCCACAAATTCAGTCACTTAAATTTTAGAGCCTCCATTTCCTTTGTTGGCTGGAGATAAATGTGAGCTCCTGCTCTGGGATGCTGCTGCCAAGGTTCCCAGAGCCAGGAGGCAGGATGAGCCCAGCCCCAGGGCTTCCGGACCGTGACAGTCCCTCCATGGACTGTTCCAGGTGGAAGCGTCCTGGAGCCTCCCAAATCCCCGAACTCCCTGGAGCTGCCTCTGCCAGGGCTGCTCCCGCTGGCTCCGTCCGCGTTCCCTGGCAGCAAACGCGGAACTCTGCGACTGAAAAGAGCCGAGCCTCGCATCCTCTTCCCAGAGAAGGCAGGGAGCAAAACCCCAGGCTGGAAGGAAGGAGCGAAGGGCTGAGCACCCCCAGAAGTCTCTGCGTGCCGCGTTGTGCACTGGAGAGGGAGCATTTCCGAGTGTGATCCCGGCACGGACGTGTGCAGACATTTGTTCAGCTAACACCTGCCCATCGACGCCAGGAAACGCACCTGGGCTTTGTTGTGCTCGGGGTTTGTGTTGGGAGGAGAATTGGGATTTTCTCTTTTATTCCTCGCCTCAGAACGTTTAAGAGGGTGACTCTTGAATGGAGCGTGGCGGGGGCAGCTGAAGGATGAGACGAAGGCAGGAACCGTCATTGGCAAAGGTTTTATTGCACATCCTGGGATTTCTTTTTTCCTGCTCTCCCCGCCCCTGCCCCGGATTCTTTCCAGAGACTAAGAAAGTTAAACCCATAATGGGGAAAATAGAGGTTGGGAAATGACAATTATTGAGAGAAAAATGGGAAATCCCTGAGCTTGGCTGAAAAAAATCTGCATGAGGTGGTCCCGTTCCTCCAAGTTCTGATTCTGTGGGTATTCCCTGAGTTAGTTCAGGGAATGGGCAGGAAATCAAGCCAGAAAAAAAAAAAAATTAAA
>WEKY01003838.1:6582-30224 GCA_013390045.1 Picathartes gymnocephalus | reverse complement strand
GGGCGCGGGGCGCGCGCGCGGGGGCCCGTTCGGTGGTTCCCATGGTGATCGCGCGCGCCCGGCTGGTCCCGGCGCATCCCCCCCGCTCCGCGCGCGCCCTTCCCGCCCGCGCGGGGCCATGTCCCGCGGGCGCTGCCCACACCTGCTCTGGGACGTGCGGAAGCGGACCCTGGGGCTGGAGGAGCCCGGATTGCTGCGCAGGCACTACCTCGGTAAGGACGGACGGTGTTGGGGGGAGCTAGTGCGGACCGTCCTCGGCGCCCCACCAAGCGAGGAAGGGGCCCGGAGCCCCTTGCAGGCTCCACCGCTCCCCCGCTCGGCCGCGCTGTCCCGCAGCTCCGAAGTTCCCTGTGCCCCGTGTGGGGCGGCGACACCTTCTCCAATTCCACCCCTCCGCGCCCTCGGGGTGGTCCAGGACACCGCCACCGCATCCCTCCGCGCTCCCGCGGTGCTCCAGGGCCCCTCCACCCCTCCCATCCCATCCCTCCGCGCCCCCAGGGTGGTCCGGGGCCCGCCAGGACCCCCCGGTCCCTCGGTGTCCGGCTCCGCTCGCCCGCCCCCCTTGTTTTCCGAAGGAACTGTTGCACGCGGGGATCCAGCCGGGAAGTTGGGCGGCGGCTCAAAATAGCGCCGGTGTCGGCGTTCCGTGCCCGGGGCCGGGCAGGGTGCGGATTTACCGGCGCTGGGCTGCCGAAGGCTGGGAACAAAGCACGTAAACGCCTCCGGGATCATGGCGCGGCGGCTGTCCCGGCGCCCTGGAGGCGTTCCCGGGGCTCCGGGAGAAGCCGAGCCGCTGGAACGCCCTCGGTGCGGGCCGATCCAGCCGTCCTTTGTGTCCCCAAGTGCTCCGCGGCCACCGCGGAGTCCCCGCAGGCGCCCCAGCCTCGGGCTGCCCTCGCCTCCACGCCCAAGCCAGGTATTTCCACTTTTCAAGTTAAAGCCAGCGCCACTTTTAGTTTACGAGGCCGCGGGGAGGTTTCTGTGGCTTGAAGGAGCTATTGATATTCTTTGTCATGGCGCAGGTTCTGCAAAAAATCGATACCAAAAAATATTTTAAACTCCAGTATTTATTCAGGTGTTTTTGGGGGTGTGGCGATCCTTCGTAGTGTCACTGTGGATTTGGGGGGGGATGGCTCTCCAGGGTAGATGGCTCGGTGGGTCGGAAACGCGTTCTTTTGTGCTCGTGTGGCAAAACAATTCCTGCCTTGGGAGTGGAAACCTCGAGTACTCGAGATGGAGCTTGATTTACAGCATTGTAAAACGAGTGTCGGTCTGTGCCTCCCAGGCTTTCCCGGCTGTGCTCGGTGGTAATGGTTTGTCGTTTGGTTTTTTCCTGGTGGAATTTAAGGTGGCATATCACATTACCGAGCCTAACTCAGGAGTTTTCTGTCTGTAGTCCCTGAGCGCTCAGTAATCCACAAGGTTATTGCTGGTAGGTTTCTACCGCTTGCAGAGAGGGATGTGTGTGTATGCAGCACACAAGTCTCCTGGAAAGAAATTTTGAGTCCTAAAATAAAAAAAAAGGTTGAGAACTATCGATCTAGCTGCTTTTGATTCTGGTTATGTCTCAAGCTGTGCTTGGCCAAGCCTTAGCTGAGGATTGTTCTAACTTTTAGTGATCAATCCTTCTGACTGGATTTTTTTGTTCTTTTTTTCTGCTCCAGTTGGAGCAGAAAAACTCAATGTTAAAATTAGAACTGTAGTGTGCAGATTCTGAGGAAGCACCGGTTTTTTTGAAGAAGACCTTTTTTGTTTTCTTTCTTCTTCTGCTTTCACATGGTTGTGTCTCTGACTGTTGAAGTACTGAGATTTGAATGGTAGAAGTCATCTTCCCAGACTTACCACGACACCTTTTCTGGATGCTGCTCCAGTAAAATGCACATGACTTTAGGTAAAAACAAACCCCCTCTTGTGCCTTGGTTAAGGTCTCCTATTTACTGTTTTTTCTTTCACCTGAAGAAGTTCTGTTGCTTTAGAGCCTTGAAAAAATAGGACCTGGGAGAGCCTTCCCACTGAATTGATGTTGAGATCTGCATTAGTGGTGGCAAGAGATGCTCAATCCTTGCTGACTCCTGCTTTTCACCAGGGTACCAGTTGTGCTTGTCTTGTGGAACCACCACACTTTTACCCCAAATGGCATTTATGGCCTTAATAAAGCCACTAATCTCACTGCTGGTCAGGTATGATTGCTTGTTTGCAAATTTCCCAGACAAGAGGCCTGTTGTTGTGCCTTTTTGTGTGCAGGGCAGTGTAGGTGTGGGTTTTTTCTCTTTCAGACTTGAGCAGCTCTACGGAGGAGCTTTGTTCTCCAGCACACTGCTCAAGACTGCAGTGGTCTGGTGGGTGCCACTGGTTGTTGGTCATTGCTGATCTGATCTGCATGGGAAGGAAGACTTCTTCCTATCTATAATTTGTTTTTAGTAGTGTTTCAACAGACTGGCAGACAGAACAAATATGGGTTAGGCATTTCATTTTAACTTAGGAATAGTATTGGGAGACTTGAGGCATTGTCCACGTGCATTTTTTAGTTTTTGTTTGGGCAAATTTGTCTAAACAATTATGGATACCAGTACAAAATTAAGTAGGTTATGTATCTCTTCATTGCCTGCTCCTCTTTTGCAGCCACCAAATCAAAGGAAAAGCATTATATTAAGTTCATGACTAGCAGTGCAGTTGGGAGGAAGAGGTGTCTGTGTAAAGGTACCTGCATACTGAAATCTTCACTGGCATGGCTGTGTTGTGCTACAGTGTAAAATAGAAGAAATATTGACAGTGACCATGTTTTGAAGGAAAACATCTGAGAACTAATTGCTGTTTCCTATTTACTCAGTCTTTTAGTTTCATGTGAACTGGCAATCAAGTGGCACTCTATAAATAGCCTCTCTCAGCTTCTGATAACAGCTGCTCCAGGAAGCATCTGTGTAATGTACCTTTCCATGCAGATAGCTCACTCCTGGAACTTATGGCCTAGCAAAAACTCTGATTTTGCAAGGTCTCTAAATAATTGTTCTGAAGCCCAGTCAGTTCTGGACAGAGTTCCAGAGAAACAGCTCCTGGAGATGTGGCTGTACCTGCATCCCTAGGACGTGTCCTTCAGATGTTATCCTTTGTTAAAGCTCCTGCTGTGATGAGAGAAGGAAGATGTGGGTCTCAGCAATGTGTCTGTTAGCTACATTTCCTTCAACATTTGTCGCTAATTAGTCTCAATTTCAGACAGTGCTTGTATTTGGAGTCTCCAGAGGAAGCCAGGCCTGGGGGAGGCTGTCAGTAACTGTCTTTTCTTTGATTCAGTTTAGGCATCCTCTTAGCCTGGTGCTGGTGGGAGGAGCCCAGCTGCTGGATCACAGATGGAAACTGAATTTCAGACTGCTTTCAGTAGCACATCGAGGTGCTTTTACCCTGAAAAACATTGGTGCAGAGTGTAGTACCCTATTTAAATTCTTCCTTGAAGCTGGCAAGTGTAGTTACTCAGGATTCTTTCACAAGGATCTCCAAATCTTGCAATTTTGTACCGTTGTGGCACTGTTTCAGGGACTAGTGAACAAACCTGTTCTGATGGCAGGTGAAGTGTTCTATGCCAGCACAATAAAGGCCTCTGTGTGCATTAAATATAGCATATAATGATTTGGCTAGAGAAATGGCAGCATGGGTTTCTTGCAAGAGAGAGGGATCCATAATTCCTCTAAGTATTTAATGTGATGGGTTTATTTGCTTTTCTGTGAAGGGTCCTGCTGCTGAGAATGGCTCTGTTTAGACAGGAGGAAGCATGAAGACTTTTCATTTTCTTTCTATTTTTATTTGTTTATTTTGGGGTTTTGTTTGGTTGGTTTATTTTTGCTGTCTGACATAGCAGGTTATCCAGAGAAAGTCTCTCAGTCTGAAAGGAGAGGAGCTGATGCTGTATTTTAGCTCAGAGTGGTTGTTGGAAACTGTGGTGTGTGATACAATGGAAGTAAATATCAAAATAATCAGTACTCCCCAATCTCTGATATCCTCATGCAGATAATATTTTCTGAAATCTTCTTTTCTTCTTTTTCTTTTAAGCTCAACATATATCTTAGAGTTAGCATTGTGATGCTTTTCCATGAGTTTTCACTCCCCCTTCTTTAAAGATTGTTTCATGTCTTACTAAGTTTTTATCATCCTGGTTTTTAAGATTTGGGAAAGGTTTGACGTCTGTAAAAAATTCACTATAAGGAAACCAGTAGTTAGGTTCATTGTGATCAAATTTTTCAAAGCTTCAACAGTTCTTGTTAAAAAGAGATCTGTGAATATTTGTATGTAGGGAGAACTTACCAAACTGCTTAGGTTTCAGTAGTTCCCCCTCTTTATAGGGATGAACCACAGTAACCTCAGAACTAATTACAGTTTTGAAGTTTGATTGCCCTGCTCATAAATAGGGTTGAAAAACAGGCAAGAATAGCTATTATAACTGATTAGTTTTGATACTGACTGCCTTCCATTCATATCAGTATAAAACTAGTAGTGGCTGGTTGCATGAAGATAGAATTGGGTGTTGCTGTTGAACATTTGGTATTTCCTAAAATACATTGCCCAGAGTGCAAGAGTGAAATTAAAATACTTCCTTAAAATACTGTAAACTTTCATTCTCTCTTTTGCTTTTCTTGGACAAACAAACCAACCAAACCCAGCAGAATGGAAACTAGAATACTGGGGAGAAAAACCAAAAAGAGAGCATTATTTTCCCCAGTTTTTGCTCCAGCTATATTTTAACACGTGGTGTCTTGGTCTTTGAAAATAATGCGGAGTAAGTAGGGTCAGACAACTTTAACATGATCAGCTTTTTGTAGCTGGTGCTCTTGAGAACTTGGAGATGGGCAGAGTATTTAATCAGCCTTTCTTCTTAAATTCTTTGCATAATACTTTGGATGTTTAGGTTTTTTCAGGTATGCTGTTGCATTTCCTCTGGAATTAATTTTCTTTTCCAACATGAGTTTAAAACACTTATCTGTCACAGCTAAACTCCAGAACTGGTAGAGGTGTTTTATGTTATTTTTTTCTTCAAGTCTACCAGATTAGCTACTGCTTGAAAAAGAAACATTACAAATGTACCTGATGGTCTGATAATGAGAGCACAGTTCTGTAGTGATATATTTATTCTATCACACGTCAAATACTTTGTGAAACTTGACTAACTGGAGGTTTTAGAAAGATGTAAGTGAACTCCCCAGATTTTTTTCATTAAAGATGTTTTCTGAATAATAGAAATAGGCAGAGGCAGAATTGAAGTTCACAGTGTAATGAATGAGTTGGAGGAAAATGCATCTGTGGAACAGTTTTTATGTGCTCAATCTAATATTGGAAGGAGGCAGGAAGCATGAGGAAGGCAGGAAATTTGGTGTAGTCAGTGGATTTTCACTGGTTGTATAGAAGAGCTTAAGATGCATAAGAGCATTGCAGAAAAGGGGTGTAACTTTTTAATTGAAGAAACCACAAGAGAGAACAGTGATCTGGTATTGCCTTAAACTGCAGTTTCCCCCCCTTGTTAATAAAAGCAAGGCTTAATGACTACAGTCCTTAAAAAAATTACAGATGGGCAATTGAAAGAGCAGTGTGGCATTGAGACCTGTTGATAACAAGTTTAATTTGGAGGAGTTTAATAAAGAGACTGTGTCTGAAATGAATTCCCTGATACTATCTCATTTAAATTGGTACCAAGGAACAGAAAGGCACTATATGTATGTCTAAAACAGCTTGTAGAAAATATATTAGGGGTGATCCTAGCATACAAGATTAATGATTTTTTTTCCTACTTCAAAGTAAATCAGCTCAGATAAGACACCCATTTTAAAGCCTTTAATAGCAGTAAAGGATAATAAGAACACAGTGTAACAGAATCATCTAGACAAAACAACAACAAAAAAAAATGCTGGCTGGTTATAATTTGGTACATATCAGAAAACCAGAAAAAGATGTGAGCTGGGAGGCAGGATTAAGGCTAGATGGGTATTTCTGTGGCTGGAGTGCAGGATGCTTAGTTTTAATTTCAGTCTAATCAGCCTTCTGTTATCTTTGGGCTTATTTCACTTGTAGACTAACTGAGCTATGGGAATGGAGGGCAGGAGCCATTTGGACCTGCAGGTGGTACCGCCATGTAGCATTAATATCTTGGTAAATTTGATAGCTTGTTTTGCTGTAATCTTAGAAATCTTTGCTTGTTGTTAACATCATTGACCTTTTTTTCAGTGACATCTTCCTGTGTGTTTTGTGGTTCAATTGTTATGGCTTGTTACTGTGTGTTTCTCCTCGGTGTTGTCCCACTTTACTTCCATCAGTGATAACGTGTTGATGATAATTTTTATGTGTTTTCTTTTTAAAAAAATAAAAATTGCATGCAGGTTCTGGGATTACTCGGTGCCTTCTGTCACTGTGTCCTGAAATAAGAGAATAATTTCCAATGTTTGTTTTTAGGGTGCTACGGATTGATAGTGGCACAGCTTCTGTTTTTTTATGTACTAACACCAGTTTGTGTAAAACTGTAGACCCTTATGGATCACATTATTATGTTCTTCGGTGGGATTACTTTGCAGGAACCTGGTTTTTAGGTTTTGTTTTTTTCTTTTTTTTTAATACTACTGCCTAGATCAGACCTTATCAATGAATCTACTTACTGAGTTTTGATATTTTAATTTTCTAAACCACCATTTTAATTTTTTTTGCTGCTGTTGTAGTTTGACATATGAATTAAAATGGAAGTTGGATTTCTGGCATTATATTTGGCCAGCAAGAAATGATGAAAAACTGGTGTAACTATTTCAGACTGTTGATTTTCTGTCCTTCAGAAATTCAACAGGCCTTTTAAGTTATCTGCAGTTTTGTCAGCATTTCTTGAAATGGGCTGAACTGTTCAGATGAACTTTTTGATTTTATGGGATTAACCTTATGTGTAATGTCTGGGATTAGCAGAACATTAATCATGTGTGTTAATGGGTGACAGGAAGTATGAGTGCATGTAAGTGGGTTGTAGTCCCAAGGCTTTGCATGTATTATAATTTTTGAATTATACTCAGTCTTAGGATGCAAAAGTATTTGCCTTATATCTGTTGGAGCCTCAGTGTTCTCCTGCAGACAGCTGGAAATTGCAGACTTTTGTGTGCACCTCTAATATATTTTCATTTTTGATTGCAATATTTAATTGAATTTACATTGTGTGCTTTTAAAGATTATCTTTGTACAGGGCACGTGTTTGCTTTGTAAATAACTGCCTGTGCCTTGATACTGAATGTTTCAGACAGCTTTGTAGTTAAGTTGTACCTTGATCTTCTAATAATAAGCTTTGGATACATGAAAGCTGTCTCTTGCTGCAAAAACAAGTCGTGTACAGTATGTACTGGGTTTGTATTTCAGGATGAGCCAGTGATGTGAGAGATCCTTTAGATCTCTCTCCTTTATTTATTTATTTTAATTTTTTTTCCTCTGTAGCTTTCTTCCAGTTGGATTGCTTCCATTAACTGCATTAGGGCAGACCATTAAACCTGTCTGTGTTCAGTCACTTCCAAGATGTTGCACTGCAACTCTGTGAGTTCTTGTGACTTTGCATGTGATTCCTGATCTTCTATCCTTGAGTGTCCCCGAAATAGTCCAGTGGGATATAACTGATCATGTATCAAGAACCTGTTGACACTTGAGACCAGTCCTGTCCTGGCAGTAAGGACAGTAAGGGATCAGTTCAGACACAAACTATGCCAGCCTTCGAATAAAGCTGGAATTTCACTGTTTGAGTACAAGTCTGGGCGTTTTCATGTCTTTGGGGCTTAGTGAGCTGCTGATTCAGATGTGTCCCAAATGCTTTCCTGTGTGTTGAATCATTAAATACTGAATGCGAATATCATGAGATGGAATCTGAGTCACGTCAGTGAATGTTAGTATCCCCTTATTTTCCTCATCTTGTTCTTCAAGGATTTGCAGGCTTTCCTTTGGGAAAATTGAATGTGTCATTAATGCTGACTGCTGTCTATTTAACAGCTATCATGGGGAAGATGAGAATCTGTCCCTCCTCTTCCCTGTGAACTTCATGTGTTCTGAACCATCAGTGTTTGTTCAACACTTTTTGAACTACTGAAACTTCACCAATATAAAAAACTATTAAAATTAAACTATTAAACCAAACCTACCTCTTTATTCAGGTTGCATGGCTTTGCTGTTACAGTTATACAGTAGTGTGTTCCAGTTATTTACCTTTCCAGGAAATGAGGGAAAAAATTCGGTTCCTTTTTAATTTGATATTATTTTAGAAACATTGTTATGTCCTCAGAACTCTCTTCATTAAAAAAAGAGTCTTTGGAGTTAAACAGTTTTGGTTTTTTTTATCTAGGATGAATGCATGTAGTTTAATGCAACAGGCAATGTAATTTTTAAAAGGGGGTTTTTTTCCCCATTTGTTTTTAAATACCCAGTGATAATTTAACCTATGTCAATACAATGTTAACTTAATAGTCATCTACTGTCAAGACTCAGCTTTATACTTGAGCTCAACTTTTGATGTAATCTGTCTTTAAACTCTAATCCTGGGCAGCTTCCTGGTGTTTACATTTGTAATCTTAAGGGGTTATGATCTATATCTGTTATGGTGTGTGTATATCTGTTCCCTGAGTTCCCCCAAACAAACCCAGCAGTGTACAATTCCTGTTCTACCTATGATTAAATGGTATGTTGAATTAGGCAGGTATGCAGAATGTTAAATGCCTTAATTCAGTTCCACCCTGTCCAAGTGCTCAGTTTCACTTGTGGGAAAGGCAGACCCTGGGGTTTTTTTGCTAGTAGAGATGTCTGTCGTTATGCTGGTAAGCTTCTGTATAATCACTTCTTAATCTGTTTAAAAATGAGTATTGAGTTAGCTTAAACAACTTTAAATAGTAGGCTTTGATTTCACCCGGAGCCTTTGTCTGGAATTCCTGGGATTAGTCCTGCTGGCAGGGTGGGAGAAGCAGCAGCCTCTGGCAGGCACTGGAAGGTGATGGCAGGACTGGCAGCAGTAGGGGCACACACCTCCTCATCTGAAGGAAAGGGGACATTCCTACTAGGAATGCACTCCTCTTAAAAGCAGATTCCACTTTTCCTTCCCTTCTCCTAGTGATTCTGCATGCTCCAGTGTTCATTTTGCCTGAGTGCTTGGAGGTGAGAGACCCTGGTTCTGCTATGAGCAATTTTAACTTCTGCACTGGGGTGGAGCAACACTGCATTTCAGCTTCTTAGATACCATCTTTTCTTGCTGGAAAGTGGAGCTCCTAATTAACCTTGGGTGTCACACTGATCAGTAGTACCTGAGAATATAAAGCAGAGTGCCCTGATGTGTATTTCCCCAAGTGTTGTTAAGGATTCTCTGAGTTATTATGTTGATGTCATTTTTATAAGAAAATATTCAACATTGCTGTCCACGTAACAGTTTCAGATGAAGACTTTTCAAGGTCAAAGGAAAGCATTTCCAAAGACACGTTGAAACCTACAGTAATGGTGTTTACTCCAAGTTCCAGCCATCTGCATAATAGTTCTTTTTACCTTCAATTAATAGAAGCCTCCTTAGATTTTTCTTTGGGGAAGAAAGCAGGGCACAAGTGTCTTTCTCTGGTAACTATTGTTTTTGTGTTGGTATCTGTTTTAGAATTTTGAGGTGTTTCTTTGGGAGTCCTATTTTAGTGCTGGTGGAGAAAACAGCAAAAGCTTTTGCATGTAGTTAATCCTACATCCAGTTAATCACTTCAGCTATGTCGGATAGCTTTCTGTTGACAGGAGTAAGGTGGTATGTGTTATCTTTTACACAGATAGAGCTTCTCTTAGTTTTGTCTCATGAATTTTGTCCTCTGCTCTGTAGAAATTAGAAATATTTGTGGCACAATATAAAAATTTCAAGTGCCTTTTGTCCTAGTGAGTAGTTTGTATTTGGTCAATGGACTACTTTAAAGGATTGAATAAATATCAAAATTGCTGCAAATTGGCAATTTTTCCCTCCTGTCACAAAACCCCACTTGCAATCTGTGGCAAGAGCAATACAGAAGACTTTAGTATGGGCAGTGTAAGGGGAAGTGTAAGGATATCTGTCAGAATGTGGTGTACTTGTGAATGAAATCCACTTAGCACCAGTCAGTACAGCACAGATGAAGTGCCTTCTCTGAGAAAGGTACTTGTATGGCACATTTTTGTCACTGAGAATACCTTAAAGACATTGGTTTAAAGCCCGAATGGTTGTAACCTTACCAGTTACTGAGCCCTGTGGAGGCTTATATTTGGGAGTGGATACTTTCAGTATCCAAAAGATGTTTCAAAGTTAATTACATGCATTGCTAGTAATGCAAACACGACTTATCTGTGCTCCTACCTATAGTAACCTATTCTTGCAGATTCTGTAGAAGCAAACCTAAACAGGAGTATTTTCCAAAATGCTTATTTATTACCCTAAAATGCTTGGTGATTTATAATTGAGGGCGTAGTGTCCTGTCTTGGTGTTATAATGTCTGAAAGTTTTGTGTTTTTTAATACCTAAAGCTCATTACTTAAGCCTATTTTAAGAATTGAGTGAAGGCTTGATTAGCACCAAGTTGATTGATGCTGGCTGTTTAGTAGCAAACCTCTGACATATTAAAATGGCAAAGAAGTCTCTTTGTAGACAATAAAAATATTTTGTGGTTTCTTTGAAGTGTTCACACTTTCAGGCTTTGTGATGTATCATTAAGAACAGAGAATAATGTACCTGTTTTGAACTTAAACCATAATGAAGTACTTGATCATAGTCTCTTGCAAGGTAGTCTTTTAAACATTGGCAGAACCAAGAGTTATAATTTTTTGGCATTTTTATAGTAGTGCAGAAGAGTGAAGAAATGTAACACAGGGCTCTGTTCAAAGGACTGGAGGTCACACCCATGGATTTGGTTTCTGGTGGTACTGCTGGTTCACTCCTTCCTTTGATAAATTGCTTTGAGTTTCCTGTGTCAGTTTCAATGACTATAAAATGGGGCCAGTGTCGGCATACATAGCTAACAGGTGATTTTTAAGGTTTTAATTAATCTTCAAGAATTTTAACTTACCTTGACGAAAGTTAATTCAGTGAATGTTACGTATAGTCCTGTTTACTGTCTGGTATATGGAGAATTCTGGTTGCTGGAAAAAGTGTGTTGAGATGTGGATCAAAAGTTATATCATGATGCAGAGTTTGATGTAGTTGATCCAGCAAAATAAGCTATATACAAATGGATTTTCTTCAGAAATGCCTAAACTCTACCCTGGCAAACTAAGAGAAGTTTTGAAATGTGCTCAGAGTGCAGGATAACATGTGCTCTGCATTGGGAACAAATGCTGGCTCCATTTCAGCTTTAAACTAGAGCATTCCAAATGTCACAGCGAGCCAGCACTGAGGGACTTGGCCTTGCAAAGAGCCAGCTTGATATAAATGAGTGTTCATTTGATAAATGGGGTCTATTACTGAATAAAGGTTGTCTTTACATCTCGTACCGTGTTGGTGCTGCTTTGGATCAAAGTTTAGTTAAATTTCTGTGGAGCACAAGTGTGCTTTAAAGCTAAACCTTCACCATGAAATGATCTTCTTCAATGGGAAATTCTGGAGCAGTTGTAAATATATGAAGGTTTTATCTGCTCGATGCATTTAAGTTTGTCTGCTGTCATCAATTCTGAGGCAGCTTTGACTAAATTGCTTACAAAAGAAAGGTATGTGTATCTCTCTGCCAAAGCAGGCATGTAGAAAGCACCTGATCAGCAATTCCTAAACTGAGGATTGTGACCTAAATGGTGTCATAACGACTGTGAGTGGGGAGTACAAGGGATGCTGTTGTATTTTGGTATTGCTCCCTGAAGTGAGATTAGAGCTCTGTAAATGTGCCCAGATATCCAGGTTGGATAATTCTCCAGGTGGGAATTGCAAGGCAGCATTTGGTTTGACCTTGTGCACAGTGGATGTTTCGAAGAAATAAAGTTACAAAGAAACAGTCGCAGCTTCTCTTTCACCTACTTTCCCATATTTAAATTTGTATTATGAACGACTCAAGTTGGGGCTTCTTATATACACAGAATGGTCCTTATTCTCCAGCTTAATATAAACTAAAAACATTATTGATCACTGCATGGAGAGTTCCAATGTACCTTGAGGCTTCAGTTGTGCATAATGTTAGGTGAGAATGGGTGGACGGCTAAAAACTGAAAATATTATTGATCATTGTACTGAGAGGGGCACTGAACCTTGAGGCTTCACTTGGTGCGTATCTAGTGCAAATGGGTGGGTGGAGCATTATCTTGACAGCTTTCCATATTTCAGCTATGTAAACACTTCACAGAGAGGTCATCACAGCCATTTGAAATTTACCAGGGCTTTTTTTTTTTTTGTTTTGCTTTATCATATTCTTGTTGATAAATTCACCTTAGCAGTTTTGAAACAAACCCCATGTGTGTTCCACTGTCCAGTGAGATAATCTTGGTGATCACTTGATTTGTGTCCTAGGCCTTATTTGAATATAGGAAATGATATATTGAAGCATCCTCACTGAATTAAATTATTGCATTTCTAGGGGTTCTGCAGAGTTAAGGAGAAAAATAAATAATTGCTGTCTTGAGAGACTGTACTCAGTATTGGAGGGGGAAAAATCTAAACATGACAGAGGTCTTGATATTTTAAGTAAAAAGTATTTTGGGGGTTTTGTTAAAAGCTTAGGTTTTGTCCTGCATCGTAGCTGAAAGGGGAGCCAAGAGGGCTGCCTTTGTAGGAAGGTGGAGGGAACAGGCAGCCTTTGGATTAGGTGAATGGGAATTAAGGATTGTGAAGATTCTTGTCACCTGTGGGAGCAGAGACCTTGACGTGGAGAATCTGACTGTTAGGAAGTCCAGCAATAAGAGCTGAGATGCTCCTGAAGAGTAAAAACAAAACAAACCAAGAGGTTTTGTTTTTTAATTTTTTAAAATGTCATAAAAATGGATCAGTGACAGAAATACTCAAGTGATAAATTCTAGTTCATACAGCTGAACATTTTTATCAAACAAGTGTACCTGTGGGAGTACAAGGAACACAAATTCACTGACTTTGCTCAGCTTTTAACAACAGCAAAAGCAGAGGCAGTGTTTTCTTCAGATCTGTTTATTCATGTAGTTCAGGTTTTTATTTTAGAGTAAATTAAGATCTGGTGGTTCTAGTTTTGTATGATCAGATAAACTACAAACAATTTATTCAGTTGTCTTACTGTGTTTAACACTTAATCAAATAAGAGGGAGTTTGAAGGCAAAACATTTTAACTGTTTTCTCTCTCACCCCCATTTTCCTTTAGGGAATACAGTAACTATTTAAGTGTTGTAATTTTGTATTTAATTCCTTTCTCAAATATTTAGATAAAAAGTGATCAAAGGATAGATAACTAATGAATATAACGAATCATATATGCAATCCTAATTTTTTTAAAATGTTTTAAACAGCCAAGTGTTGAGTGTATGAGACATCTTATGTCTGCATCTCAAGGTTACTGACACTGTGTTCTTATTAAGACCAAAAAATCCTAATCTACCAACAACAAGTTGTTCATATCTTATTTTGTCAACAGATTTCTTTAAGGAAATAAAAATTGCAACTGAAGATGTGATTAGAACACAGTTATTATTTCTTACTTGCTGATTTAAGTGATTTGGATTAAAACCAGAGCATACAGGAAGGAGAAAAATCTGTTACTCTGTTTGTTTTTAAGAATTAGTTTGAGTCATTTTTGGTGTGTGTGTGTGTACAGAGGATTCTCAGCAAAAACCTGCCTGTTGCTCTGCAGACATCACCTCATTCCAGATGTGTTTTATGCAGCTGCTGCAATGTCCAACAATCATCCACTGCTATCAGATTTTTCTGTTCTGCAGTGGAAGTGTGATGGGTCTCTCAAACACTGTATTTTGTGTTGGCCTGTAGAGTATGCAATTCTTAATGAAGTCATCCTGTTGGAGGTTGTAGATTACTGCTCTGTATTTTGCATTACAGGAGCACCCCAGAAGCAAATTGTTAAGTTTCTGTTATGCCAAGTGGTACCCAGGCATGCAGCAGGTGATGTTTCCCACCTGAGCATTCACATTTACTTACAAGCAATTGAAGAAATCAAATTAACTTGAAAGTACAAATCTTGGTTGAAAACACAGAAATCATTTGATCTGTAAAAATAATAGGGTTTCACTGAAAGGTACAATAAACCAGCCATTAAGAACCTAAGGTCAAAGTCCGTTCCTGGTATGGGGGAAAAAATGGCTTAGGAAGAGTGGTAAAGAAAGAATAGTGAACTAGGTGGATGTGTGTGCCCAACTGAAGAATACATACAGTCTTGCTAGTAGAGCATGGTGTATAAGATGTCATTCTTTTAATCTTTCTCTATGGTTATTCCATGTAACCATATATATGGTTAACAGAAATTGTAGCACCTGAGATGTCACTACTTTGGTGTTTATAAAATGGGGCATGAGAGAAGTCGGGCTTTTATCTTTTTACAGCTGGCTCAGGTGTGCTTTAAGTGCAAGCACTTTATAACCATTTCACCCACTAAGTACCTCCTCTTGAAAAAGAAAAAATATTTTGCTGAAGTATGATCTTCATCTAATGTGGTACTTAAACTGTGTTATGAGCGATTTTGAATTTCGGAGGTGGCTTCTAGTTCTAGCAAAATTGAGGTATCAAACCCAGACCTTTTGATGGAGGGAAGGCTGTATCAGCATTGGATGGGGGCTGCAGGTGCTGCTGGAAGGGTGTCCTGGCCTTTGAGGAGGGAATCGGGCAGGGATGCTCAGTGCCTGCTTCCAGCCAGGTGGTTGTGAGGGACCAGGTGTGGATATCAGATGTTCTTTTTCAGGGCTGGAGAATATAGAGGAGAAATAAGAAGCTTTCAGAGGAAGCAAGTGTAGAGAGGAGAAACTACTTTTCCAAATTTGTGCTACACTGCCAGAGGCAACCCTGAGCTCTGACATGGTTCTGCTTTGAGCTGAACCAAAGCAAGTTCAGAAATGTAGGATTTTTCAGATGTGGATTCTGTTGCTGTTCTTTTCCTGATTCTAGGTTTCTTAGGTTAATTTTGAATGTATTTCCTAGCTGCATGTTTGAAAACAGTGCAGCCTGGCATAGGCCTACAGTCTGATGGTTTTACTTGGGATTTTGTTCTGAGAAATGTACAAGCACAGAATAAAAAAAGGTGTAATAGTCCTTGAGTGTAAGAGCTTTTGGGATTGAAGTTAAAAATACTAGGTTTAGTGGTGTTCTTTTCTGAAAGAGCTTTCTGGAGAATATTAGGTCCAGAATAACCTGAGAGTTGGAGCCATGTGTTTAAACATCTAGTTCAGGAAAAGACCACATTTTTGTCAATATACTTTATTTTTTTCCCTCTTCACGTGTTTAGTACAGTAGTTTTTGAGTGCAGTGGTAAATCAGTTTGTATATAGGGTATAAATACTTAAAAGTTCCTGGGGCATTGTCTTCATATGCATTTATAGATTTCATTTTCATCCTTCATCTCTTCCTTTCACGTAATTTTTATGAAATGGAATGTTACTGGTCTTAAATGTTAATTTTCCAAATGCAAGGGTTGTACTTCTTAAACTATGTTGTTCTTGCTCCCTCTCAGCTTAGTGAACCAAATAACCACAGGATTAATTTCTGTTTTCTTGCTATTAGTTTTAGAGGAAACATCAGCTTGCAAACCTGTGAAATGTTCATTTTGTCATTTCTGGACTCATATTAAAGGTGGTAGAAGAACCAGTAAATGTCATGCTTGTCTTAGGATTTGTAAAATGAGAACTATATGAATTGTTTCAAGATTTAAATTTATATTCTGGTTCTTTACTGTTTAGGTTTTTACCTGTGAATGGTCATTGGCAGACTCTTAACTGCTTCAGTTTTTAAAAATTATGTAATTGGTATTTTTCTTCACAGGGAGAAGAGAATTTATCCAAAGATTAAAACTTGAAGCAACCTTGAATGTGCATGATGGATGTGTAAGTCACTTGTTGCTTTTTTCTTTGTTAAAAACTGTTAAATTGTGTTTTTGTTGCCATGGTAACAGTCCCTTAGCTTAAAAAGGCAAATATATTTGTATATTAAAGCTGAGCAGGGCCACTCTGCTTGTTGAGATCTAAGTCTGAATTCTCTAGCTATTTGTTTCTTCAAAAATCCCATTCCTGTATTTTAATGCTCTGTCTACTGCTGAATGAATTAATCTCTCCTGCCAGTTAAACATATTCTTACCTTTTCAGTTAGGACTCATCTTAAACCTTGAAATGAAGTCTTGTTTTGTTGTTGTTGTTGTTGTTGTTGTTGTTGTTCTGTGCTGGCTTAAAGCTTTATTACTCTACTGGGTGTTTTATTTTCCAGCTCTAAAAAGCAAGTCATCAAGTGTTACAAAGTACTACATATTGACTTAAAGAGACAATGAAAACAAAAATAAACCTTTCTGAATGGCAATAACATAACTTGAAATATTGGTTATTTAAATATTATTTTTTGAAAGTGGTCCAAATATTTTAAGTTATATCCTTTTAAATAAAAGTTTTTACCTAAACTAGATTCTGGACAAAGAAGCTGCCATTTTACCTTTGAGGAATAGAGCAGATAGTCATAGTTGTTAAAGTCTTTGTTGTACAATATATCTGGAAAATGAAAGTATTATATAAAAATGAAAATGTAAGTGTAACTTTCATAATTTAACATGTGTATTTCCAAAGCTGTTCAAATGTAAGGATTATTTTAGCTTGACTTGCTTGGACTTCTAATTAAGGAGTGATATAATTGTTAACTAACACAGTAGTAGTTTTAAGGAGCAAGTGTTGATAACATCCAGTCTTCTTGAGATCAGAAGTATGATTTTGATGTGCCTGTGTTTTTGTGAACCTGGAAAGTCTGGGAAAGGCAAGGATTACAATTGATGTATATAAAATGTGAGCTACTTTTCCTCTGCTGACTACATTATAAACTTAATGTTCTAGTACAGATGGTGTTGGTGTAATGAAACAAACATACACATTTCTCTTTTTTTTTTCAAGAAATGTTAAAAAAACGATGATGTAAGGTCTCTTCCAACCCAAACAATTCTATCATTCTATGTGTATTTATTAATTTTTATATTCAAGATTGTAACATTGATACTTCTGAATTTTTTCTCTAGTAATTTTTCATCTCCTCAATTACTTAGGATGAAATTTTTGCAAGTTTCTTTTCCTGAAATTGATTGGGTTTTTAAATTTTTTTCTTTATTTTCTTGTAAAAATAGTAACTTTTTCCTATTAAAACAGAAGATAGGAGAACAGTATTCGTTCACTGCTTGTTAAAAATCAAGTGACTGATCTCTCTTTCAATTATCTGCCTCTGTTATGTAACAGAAATTGCAGATTTGGTGTTGGCTGTTAGTGTTGCTTAGAGCTATCTGATGGATATGTATTAGAAAACTAATTTTTATTTGATTGTGTTAGCTTTGAAGGTATGCTTTAACATATGGCCTAATTGTGTTAGTGGGTGGAAAATGCTTTAATTGTAAACTTAAAGCATTATTTACAGGTGTTTAAAATACTACAGTATTTAAATACAGTATTGCAATACTACAGTTTGAAAAAATGTCTTTAGAAGTTAAATTTGCTCTGAACTCTCCACCTTTAAAGAATGGGCTGTTGGGAGTTTTTACCTCATTTACTGTGTGGACGTTTGCAAGGAATAATCTTTTAAGGCTAACAACCACTCAGTGTAATTTCTTACTATTTGTTTTAAAAAAAAATCTGTGAATTAGAAGTCCATGAAATTACAATGCTCGTACTGATTAAACTGCTTATTACCATCAATGGTATTTAGACTTTTCTTTTCTTTTCTTCTTCCCACAACTGCTAACTCAGCAGGCATTTCAAATGTGAAGGATGAATGCCATATTGTCCTATTAAAGGGTGTTTCTGGGTTTGGTCTTTGGGTGGTTGGGTTTTTTAATGAGGGATGGATGGCAGGGGTTTGGGATTTTCTTTGGTTGCTGTTTGGTTGATTGGTGTTTTTAAGAACTTTTGCATTGTTCTGTTGAATAAGTTGTGACTTATATTTTCTATATAAAGCGTGCTGTGTAATTGGACATGGTGGACAACTTACTTAAGGCAAGAAATTTTTTTACTAATTGAGGGTAAAAGTGAAGTCCAAGTTCCTACCTATTACACAAAAGAGAGATCCTGTGGGAGATAAAACTGTGTATATAATCATACCCAGGCAGGATATCTGTGAAGAAGGGAATATTCTACGAATTACTTCATGTATCCATGCTTTTGTAACGCTAATATTACCATAGCACCTTTTTGTTTAAATTCTGAGTATTTTCACCTTAGAGTTCAGAGAGTTTCAGCTCTCTGAAACAGTCCCTTTTCCCCCTTGGTTTGAAGATACAATTTCCAGCAGTAGGGTGTGAAGTAATTGAATTGGTTCTACAGAATTATTGATGTCTGCTTGTAGCCTTATCATCCTTCCAGGGCAAGATTGCCTCTTTCAACAATGGTCAAATTCAGGAAGATCGTTTGTGTGCCAGAACTTGCCATTTTCTGTGTTAGCTCTAAAGGGAGCTTAAGAAGATGAGGAGATGTACAGTTAGGTGAGCTGTTCTGTATGAAATGATTAAATCCAAAGGAGAAATGTTGAAAGAGAAGCAATCTGGACTAGCAGCGATGAAGTGTGAGGAAAGTAGAGGATAAAGCAACTCTAAACCATATTGAATTGCAGTAAAAATATGGCTTATTTTCTTCCCATTATGGTCCTGTGAAAGCTGAGGAAGGTTGAAATGCAGGATGCAGATCAAGCATTTGACATGAGTAAATATTACATTTTAAAATAAAGAGGATTACCTGAAGGAATAATTTTGCATTTCTATGTATAGGCATTCAGATCAATAACAAACCAGCATCCTCCATGGCATTCCTCTCCTTCAGGATGGAACTTGGGAGCAAGATGTCCTCAAAGCCAGGCTTAAACCAATAAAGGGAGTTTGTGTTTTATTAGAAATACAGTTTTTACCTTGTCCTCCACAGATGAAAAGCACTGCCTTTTTCACCCTCTTCCTTGCTTCAGGGATATTCCTGGTATTCTGGATATCTACGGCCATTTTTATTTCTTTTCTTCTATTTTTGTATTCTGTTAATCTCTTCTGTTCACAAAATAGTTGATTCTGATGTTACTTTGCATGGAAGTGAGGAGTTTGCTTTTTCAGTTTTTTAAGGATTGGCTGACTGCCTCCTGCATTGTCTTTGAAGAAAACGCAGAGATGGTACATTTATATCTGATTTATTGAGTAATGAATCAAAAGTGCCCGCTGCATCCTTGCAAGGCTAGATGAGTGACAAATAAAATTAGATACAATTAATAATGTGGAGTTCTTAATGGAAACAAGCTAATTACATACCCTTTGACTTTTCTTACCTTGTTAGTAATTGTCTGTCATCTGTGTTTTATGTATCCTTTCTTTTGGCTCAACACCTTTTCCTAAGGTTTTCAAACCCTGAGAGTAGTAACTGTTACGTTATGCTTTTAATTGGGTGTTGAGCAGCAGTGCAGATAGTACAGTATGTAGCTTTTTCAAAATAAATACCAATTTTCTAGGCAGTCCTTGTTTTACGTTATATTTGAATAGTGAGTTTACTGCCATGGAATGAGACAAGAACTTCTGTTTTTTGTTCTGCTTTTGTTGAGTGTTTGCTTTTAGTGATCCAGATGCAAATTTATTTGGGTTATTCAGTGTTGGTCAGTAGATCCTGCTGAACACTGTGTCATGATTGGAAAGTTTCTGAAAAAAATCCAAAACAAGTTTATTTCGCTGAAAAACTTTGTTGTTTTGAGTCATTTGTTGCCAGTAATGTCCAGAAGGTGATTGGGTACAGAATAAAAAAGCCTGTTTAGTTACAGACCTCTAGTAGACATTTGGTTATGTCATCTTACTTCAGGATTTTTTTTGAACCAACTCTGATCTGGGCAGGTTGTATTGAAATTGCTCAGCAGAGGCAATCATTGCAATGAAATTGTAATTTGGGAGGAGAATGATTGATGTCTTGTGTAGGCTTGTGATGCTGCAATTTAGATAATGTTCTCTCCCCTTTACATCTTCAATGTTTTCTCTGCTTTGCTGTCCTTCAGATTTTGGGTTTGTACACATATATAACCATCCACCCCCTCAATTTGTTTAATTTTTGTGCTAACTTTTCTTTCTCACATCATGACTTGAATTTTTTTGATAGCTTCCTTGCTTTTTTGGTGTTTTGTTCTTGTTTCTATTCCTGTATTCTTATATTAGCATTTTGGTTTCTTTAGGGCAATGATAGTATTTTAATGCCTGAGAGGAAATGTAGATAAAAATAAACACTGTTGGGTTGTGTGTTTGCCCTCGCTGTAGTACTGTGCAATGTTTGACAACATTTTACAGTACAGCCATTGTCAGGACGAGTTATTTCAATGATAGATGGTTCTGGGGGCTAGTTGAAATTGTGCTTCTTGGTGATGGACAGCCAGAGTTACAAAATCATGAAAGTAGCCATGCAAGGTCATACCAAAGCTCAGGGGAGCCCAATAACTTGGCCCTGAAAGTGGCCAGCACATAGTTTTGAAGGAGATTGAGGCACTCAAGGGCAAGCAGACAGTACTTGATGCGTGTTCTGGAGAACGCATCACGCTTCAATGGGCAGATGGAGGTGGAAGCTGCACCTTTGTTTCTGATAATTTTTCATTTTCCTTCGATGAATATGTATATCCTTCCACATCTGGCATTTAGAACATTCCATGACAATGATTTCCAGTTTCATTAAAGTGCCATGTGTGTCATCTGTTTAATTTAAGGCATTCCTGTACTGTAAAGATCCATGGAAAATTATTTACATTTTACATGTCACTCATGTTGTCACAAGATTCTATCATATTCCTCCCCTAGAGCAGTACAAATTATTTGCTTCTTGCTATAAAAAGTGTTACATATCTATGTAATAGATACCCCAGTAATTCCATGTCATAATTTCTCTTTCCAAATGGGCAGTAATGGAAATGGAGAATACAGGAGCGGGATACGAATCCAAACTGCGTAGTGTGGAAGACGTGGGATTGCCATGCATGGATGTATACCCTGCTCTTCTATGCATTTCCTAATAAATCCTAACAATATCTGACTGCTGCTGAGCACTGAGCTAACCCTGGCATAGGTGTGTTTAACACCAAGATCTCTCCTCAAGTTCCTCCACCTGAGAATATCAAGGTGGTGGTGTCCCTGTCATCCACCTGAAACTGCTAACTCTGATTTTGCAACTAACCCCGACTAAACTTGCCATTAAAACAGTAACTAGAATGGGTGTATTTATTTTAAACAGAAATAATTTTTGTTTGGGGAGGCTCAGAGTGAAACATTTGAATTAAAAATAAAAAAAGGCATAAGAAAGTAATTTAGAACAAAGTGGGTTTTTTACCAATTCTGTAATCCAGTCTGGTACATCACACTAAGGCAGCTGTTCTGCCAACAGAATCTAGCCAGCAGAAAATGGTGATGGCTGCAGTTTGACACTTGAAGGTATTTTAGAGGCTTACTTGAAATAATAATGGTCTTGCATGCAGTCTTTGGTGCTTGTGCATGAGCTGCTGCTTGGAGGAAACCTTTTGAGCTTCCTGGATTTTGAGTGCTTTCACAGCTTTGTTTCACTGACACATTATTAAGCACAGTCTTGTGAAAAGGAGAATTGATAAGGAAATGTGTTGTAAAGCTCTCCCAATACAATTCTGTACCTCACTGTAGGATTCTTCTTTCCCAGCGTACTCACACTTTTCAAAAGGGATCTGGGATGGATTCTGCAGTGCTTTTCCCTGAGAAGGTGTGGTCACTGAAAAGTGTGCAAAGCAATGGATGGTCAGAATTTGGATATGGTGAAGATACAATAATGAGAGCACTGTGATGCCCTCCAGTTCAAATTCAGAGAACTCTCTGTGGAGTAGATTTGGTACATTAAAGCACCTGAATGTGTAAAATTTTGACTACTGTGGGAAGCTTAATTTACCTGATGAACTCTTGAGGAGCAGAGGGAGTAATTGAGATGCCATAGGTGAAGCAGGTGATTCCCTTATCAATTTGTTTTAAAAACACAATTTTTTTTTTTATGCTAGCTGCTTAGAAATTACATCATTTCAGTTGAATTTGTTAACTCCTATTTCTGTAGTGTTGGATGAGTATTGATGTTTTAATATGGTGAAAATTGAATTGATGTAAGTCTAAACAATTTTGGTTTTTAATTCATGCAGGTGAATACAATTTGCTGGAATGATACAGGAGAATATATCTTATCTGGTTCAGATGACACCAACCTGGTAATTAGTAATCCCTACAGCAGAAAGGTAGGTTTGTTTCTGACTGCTTGTTAATTTTCAAATAGAATGCAAGTTATTATTTTTCAACATATTAAAGATATTTTTCAGTATGCCAGTTTTCAGGTATTAATTATTATGTGACAAAGATAATATCAAGCACTTCTTGGTGTATATAAATGGGAATAAAACTTCACAGTGCTTTAAAACCTGAGCGCTCTAATCCTTTGCGACACTGGTATTATCCCATTTTCCGGTACATGACTGGGCACAAAGGGAACATGGTCTCACCACAGATTAGTGTCAGAACCAGCAATAGGATTCAGTAATTCTCGTGAAATCTCGTAGTCAGATAAACTGGTTTCCTCGCACTTCACTTTTAAAATATTATATTAGCTTTGCTCTGTGTAACGTACAGAGTTGTCTCTCTGTGTAATGTTGTTGGGGTGCCAATCTTGATTAAAGTAGTTCACTCCAATTTAAAATTACATTGCCTTGTGTGTGCCTGCAAGTGGATGGAGAATAATTTGTACTGAAATAAGGGTTACAATGCAGCTGAAAGACTCCCAGTAGTGCCAGCTGGCATCCATCAGGTAGTGGTACTGTCCCACACTTTTCTTTTGGAGGAATTGCTGATAGTTTGGTAGAACAGATGCTCTGAACTGTGTCCTCTCAGAGGCTGAGAACTAAACTCTGAGGACATGCTCAAAAATTAAATGTGTGGGAGAAACAAAAGGTGTGGTTGCTATGGTGGAAGAAAGTTTGAGTAGAAAACAGTATTTTGCTTTCCTGAAGAGTTGTGGTGGGAAAATGGCAGTGGCTTGGAGTGTTGCCTGTACCTGTAGGTAAGGCCCTTTTGCTCACCTCCACAAATAAACTATGCCTTCCAAACTTCATCTCTTCCTTTCAATTACTGGTGTCAGCCTGACAAAGTTCAGATCAGTATCACTAGGTAAGGTTTCCCTTGGACTGGGAGTTCTGCTGGAAAAGAGGTATCCAAGCCAGCTATAAAGTTGATGATGGATATATCCAAAGTGAGTGTTGGTGGAGTGACTTGCAGGGTAAGAATTTTTCATGCAGATGAAGGATGTTCAATATTATTTATTGGGCCAAGTTTATTTTAGTGTCCCACTAGGGGAAAGTTGCTTATTATATCATTTTTACATTAAAATATTGTAATATTTTAAAAGATGCTGCAGTTTAAGCTTTTTGCTTTCATGGGACAATTCCTTCCCCTCTGTTGTGTAGTACTTAGTACTTGAGCCTAATGAGGAATATGGGAGATGTCTTGTTTCCTTTTTTTTTTTTTTTTTTTTTTTTTGTGGGTTTCCTT
>WEKY01003837.1:2810-16435 GCA_013390045.1 Picathartes gymnocephalus | reverse complement strand
ATATGAAAAATAGTCAGTCATCATGAAAGAATGACAAAATACCTAGGATAGCTCTGGGGGGGGGGTAAAGTTGGGGTGGGGGAAGACTGATAATAAGAGGCATCTTTTAAGAAACATTACAAAGCTCCTCAAGAATCATTTGCTTACAACTTGTAAATACTTTAATTCCTCAGAGCTTAAGGCCACATGCAGAAAAAGGAAGTTACTTTTGCAACTACATTAAACACGGTAGTTCTTACCTGACTTTTTCTTCATACAAACGTGAGATGAACATTCCCAAACCAAGACTCATGTGGATTTGAACAGCTTGAGACTCATCAGCATTTGGTTTCCCAGGTAACCTGTCAGTCAGCATACTCAGGACCTCCTCAATCTTCTCCTTGCATGATACAATGAAAATTGGCACCAGGAGAGACAAAGCTGTGGCTGCACAGGATCGAGCTATAATACTGGCAGTATTTTCACCTGAATAGGATTTCTAGACAAACACAAAAGAGAGTATTTTTTTTTCATTTACTCCTTTCCAGTCAGTAACACTCAGTACTTGAGGAATTTAAAAGAAACACCTATACAGCAAACAGCAGAACAAACGTATTGCAATCCAACATTCCTTGCATGTGGCTTTTACCATTTTGGTAATAGAGACAAAAACTTTACGCAAACACAAATATAAACACAAAGCACAATGAAAGAAAACAAACAGGACCAAGACAAGTTTTGATTTTCCTCTATACCAAATACTGCAGCTCAAACAGAACCAGGAAACTTCATGATCAGAACTCCAGGTATGAAATACAGATATACTGCCTTGCCTTTAATACCACAGCACATACCTGATAGAACCATGGGAAGACCTGACCTTTAGGTTGGTAGCGGCTATTCACAATACTCAAGAGGGTCTCCGTCACCATGGAAATCCAGTGTTTCATAGGAATAAAATCAGGTTCAGCCTGAAAAAATCAAACCCAAATAGTCATAATTATTTTTTCTTAAATCAGGTTCTACCTAAACAGAAGCTCAGCTGCTGATGTTCCAGCTGTGATCCATCATGACTGAGGTTATTTTGTCATTCCTGTGTAGCCTAAGTAGCATAATTTACTTGTCAATGCTGACTCTCCAGACACTACTTTTGATCAAGTATTATTCAGCAGAGCCAAAAATTACAAAATTATGAAAAAAGAGTTCGGCTGGCTTTCAGTGTCCATAGAGTGACCTCTAGCTCATCTGGCAAAACTATCAAATAAATAAGTTAGTCATTATGCTTCTTGTGACAAGGCACACACACACTCTACCTGCTTCTGTATAGATCATAGCATCTGACAGATGGCTTTCACTGAGCATGGTGAAATTTGAACTTGAAAATGTTAAGTACTTCACATCCACTTACCAGCCCCCCAAACACCTGGTCATATTACTTCTCTGTATTCCACTAAGAGAAGGGACTCTCTCCCAGATTCACTCACCTCAGGCAACCCTTCAGTGTCTGAGGAAAGGCTGCTTTCGTATTTGGCTACAGCCACTGCAAGGCCAGTTAAAGCAAAAATACAGTTTCCTTTCACCACTGGGTTGTCTCTAAACAGAAAAACGCAAACAGTTAAGAAACATAACAGAGAGGCTGTCAACAAAACATGTATCTAAAAGCAGAAAAGTTATGCTACAGGTGATCCAGGAGGGAAGGCCTTTGAACCTAGCAACTTCACTGGGCTCTCTTCTAGCTCAGCAAAGATCTGTTACATTTCATCTTAGGAATTAGAGGAAGAATGGAGAAGTGTTTCAGTCTTTTTTTTTTCTTGTCTGTCTTTTGTACAAATGCCAGCACACACAAAGTTGTATAAAAACAGAAGCTTTCTTCCATTTTCATAAGGACTGCTACCCTGCAGAGCAACTAGCACTCACAGAAATACAGCAATTGGTCTTAGGTTGTACCATTTCCATAGAGGACAAAACAAAAACATCTTCAAATGGAGAATGCTAGAGAGGCAGATGACACCTCTTTGCAACAGCATGAGAAGATTTAGCAGGGCAGCCATTACTGAAATACCAGCTTAAAAAAAGTTTTCAATTATTTCCCTATGCTACAAAAACACTAACATCATGGAAAATGATGTTACTTTCAAAGAGTACTAACTTCTACAACAGTGCAAAGCTTTAAGGAAATCAAGAAAGAAAATCTGGTGACAAAAAAGAAGGAAAATATAACTGTGTTCAGTTTCACATAAGGAAGTATGTTGATATTCTAATCATTCCCAGAAAAACATACTGCAATATAATCCTGATGGAACTCTCTAACGTTGTTTTACAGAAGCAGCTGAACATTACAACTGTATTAGACCACTTACAGGCCAATAGACTCTTGGCATCAGTCTTCCATTTCTAAAAACTTCCTCAACTGCTGCTGTAAAAATATACCTACACTGCCAATCTGGCATTTATTCCAGATCCAAAGATGTCTTTATCACAGTAGAAGTATTTTCTGGATTTCTATTTTGCTTTTTAAAACAAGAAACATGAGTCTTAGTGGAATGTCATCATTTGGAACAGTGAAACTATCTCCTTTCAGATAAGAGGTACTTGCAAATAATTACAACAAGGTACTTAGTTAAGTTGTTTGAAGTCTCTCAGTATCTCTTGCCTTAAGTAATTTCCTAATCTATGCATGGAACCTTTGCCGATTTGATCATCAGCTTCTAAAAGGCTACATTTCATTATGTACCTCAGAGACAAACTTCTAAATCTACACACTCATGAAACCTGGATGCTTTAAATTTAATGAAGGTAAAAATCATAATCTTTAGAAGATCTAGGAGGAAAAGGAGCAGTGTTCCACTCTTTATTGAAAATAGGGGGAAAACACATAATCTGTATTAATTTATCAGTTCTTACTTGGAAGCACCTTTGATGACATCGGTCAACATATCTCTGACCCTGCAAGGGAGCAGAAAAAATTTATACCATGTTCATTATTGTACAGCATGAACTCAGCTAAATTCCTCTTATGCCTTACGTGTGTCCACTCCAGATTAACAACTGCATCAGCCTATCAGAAGACTTAGCACAGAATAATTACAAGCATTTAATCTGTAAAAATATCTATGTCCCACCCCAATTTTCTTCATGCTTATGTGCACTCCCAGTGTTTTATAAAGGGCTCTTATTTGACTTAATCCTACTTTTTGTAAGATCCTGGTTCATGCAATAGCCATAAATCTGCTTTTTGAGCACATCAAACACATAAGTTTCAACATCATTGTGCTATGTTCTAGCATAATGAAATCTGAATGTTTTATAAAAGACAAGCATTACAATTTACTCAACACTTACTATATTTCTGGAAACCACTACAGGCAGTTATGCTATGAGGTGGTATAGTAATCTGGACAGATTTAAATTAAAGCCATAGGAGTGGTTACAATTTCCTAGACATTATTGTAGTTGATTTATAATAGGCTACTTGTTTTCAACTGTTTAGTTGTGCATTCGTATCAAGACCAAAGTAAAGATGCAACAAATCTCCTACACTGACAGGTGTGGATGAGGAAAGAGATTCTTTATTCTAAAACATACAATTATATCATGGTCATGAAGGTCATTCTACAGGAAAAGACAACTTCAGACTGAAAATGTATGTCTCCTAAAACAGGGCTCTATGTCACAAGACTGAGTTACATTCAAGCTTTCAAGGAAACCTCCTCAGATTTTCCTTTATAATCACACTGCTTTTGCACAGAGTTTCAAAGCCACCACACTAAAAGCATTTATGACTTGATAAATACCAGTGCAAAATTGCACCAAAAAAATTGCAAAACTTACACAATAAAGGATTAACACTAAAGTTTATACCACGTTGTCCACAATTAGGTCAAACCCAGTGAGCAACAAAAATATTTAATGGCTACTGAAGTTAGGGCCCCGAGGAACAAAGCAAATAATTGGGAACTGGAAGAGAAACTAAAGCTACTACTGGGCTCCAGTTCATTTATTTCCTTGATTTCTTTCCTGATAAAGGGAATTCTGTTTGGTTTTGACATGGCTTACATTATCACCATTCAGGAAATAGAGCAGAAATTCTTTCAAGAAGAATCTACAAAAGCAGTATTGCTACAGGCCTTTTTATACCCTATCAAGAAAGGGATCAGTCATCAATAAAGGACCTTTTCTACAACACTGTAGCATTCTGGATCTTACAATGCAGGCCTCTATTCCAGAATTAGCTGGAATAAAACAGACACACATTCTGAATTCCTCTTAGTGGGACTTAGTAGCACAATTTTTTGACTGAAACAGACAAAAGGCATTTTGGCTTTGTACATATTTTGCTTCCAATATACTTATGAACAAGCACAGAAACAGATATTTATACTGTCCATGGACAGGTAGTTTTTTCTCTTGTGAAGCCTCCCACTTCCCGCCTTCTCCTGGTCATGCACATACATGCCTAAATCCTGACAGACTGAGAGACTCTTCTCACCTGACTGAAACAGAATTAGTGGAGGATATGGACCAGGGTGTGTATCATGTGCTTGCTTTTAACCAACATCCTCACACTCAATAATGCCAACTTACTGTCAGTCCACCATGACATATACCAGATTGTGACTTACATTTCTTTCATCAAGGTATTTTCAGTGAAAACAACTTATTAAACTCTCAAGAAGGGAATTTTTACCTTTATAATCCTTCTCTTTTAACATCCTATAAAACCCCCGAATTCTTTCACTCTTTCCAGCTGCTCACCCTACAAAGTTTTCAGGCTCTGTAGAGGGGAAGGTACCTGTGAACCCGTGCATATGGAAACCCTTACAGTTACCCAATAGTCTTTCTTTCCACTCCTCTCGCCTACCATGGTCACAGTACCTGGCAGTTGCTTGTTGTTTTGTTTTGGCGTTTTTTTTCATTAGTGCTCATACAATCTTTAAACTTGCAAAATTAAAAGCTTTAAAACCTTGTCCTCCTCTGTTCCCTCACTTGCCGTTACAAGTGATCAGGAGCACACAGGCACTTCCTTACCATAGCCAGGCTGTAAATTGTTTGTACTGCACCTCTTCAGGATCCTCTTTTCCATGTTTCAACTGCATCTCCAGCTCTGCCTGCCTTCCCTGCAGAATTGCAGAAAAAGCCAGAAATGGGTCTCACATCATAGGATTTATTTACATCATAAGACTTCTTCAGAGAATACTCAGGTAATACATGTAGCCCCCAACCTAAGGGCTAGTTCATATGTGACTTTGACTGCTTTGCATATGGGATCCCACTGTAATATACAATATCTCAAGGAGAAGAATCCATAATTTTTTCTTCTGAGTAAGAAAAACAAACTGTAGATGGCATAAATGACCACAAATACTGAGGCATCTAACTAGTACATGCAGAGCCAAGTTACCTTGGGAGGGGCTGCAATAAACAGGGAGTGAGCTTTAGAAGCCTGCCAGCTAAAATGGATTCTAACAGCAAAACATCTCTTTCTTGATGCTCTACTTAAAGCAGAATTCCTCGTTTTTTTATTTTACATAACTCTGACCTCCCTGAGACTTCCTACATCGTTTTTTTTTCTCTACATTTAAAGAGGTGATACGGATTTTGCCCTCTAACATGTTATCACATACCTATGTTATCTAAACATATCTAAAGTAGCTTTGTTTTAACATTCTGTCTCTAACAGAGAGAACTATAACTTAACTTGTTTAAGTTGCCAATTACTGCTCCTTAGCAGATTATTAAGCCTTAAATGAAAAAATACAAGCACATGTGCTGTGTTTTTCTGGTATTGAATGCTTGTAGTTTGGTTGTATATACCAACCTGAAAATACAATACAGAGAATCTTGAAAATCCAGGTCTCACTCAAACAGTGACCCTCCACAGGGATTAAAGGAGTATACACAACACACTGACTAAAAAGAAGGCAGTATAGCAGTTCAGAAATACTGAATTATGTACTATCCAGACTACTCATCTTACACTGCGGTCTCTTTTGGCCACCTTAGATGAAATGTACTATGTAAACATAAGGATCAATTAGTAAGAAGCAACAAACATAGGTTCTACTGTCCTGTAAAATGGCAAGAAATCCTACAGATCTTTTAGAAAAAATCTGGTACACGCTAAGCTTCTTGTAAAATCTTGCCTTGAAAGGGAAGCAAAAGAGGAAACTAATTAAATGTGAGCAACAATGTCCCCCAAGACCTAAACCAGCAATTTGAATAGCTGCTGTGCTGCTTGTTTTGTAACAGGGCTGGCTTGGTTTAGGATCTCGCATTTTGTTGATGGTCAAGATAAAAATTGTTTTGACAATGTGAGAGAAACATATGTTTTGCTGCATAGCAAAACAAGTAACACTCAAAGCTTCTAGAATTCGTTCAGCAACCTGAGCTGCTCTTGCTGAAAATGGCTGGTGTGGCCTAGAAATACAAACAAGCCCTTCTAGTAGCACAAAGAGAGCATTCTGGAAGGAAGCTATTTGCTAAACCTTTTTTAGATAATTTTCCTGTTGAAAACCAAATGATACTATATTGGTCTAGATACCAGGTCCCCTAACCTAATGAAAGAGTGAATTTAAGATATTTCCTAATCATTAGATCGGGTTGAAAAAATTGAAAGAGGAGTCTCTTACAGTGCTGCAAGATTACATGCAGATTAAGGGAAGTCCTTTTTAATGAATCATCCCTCAATAGCTTTTGTCTCCTTTGTGGTACTACTATTAAAAACTTCCTACCCAAACAAGAGGTTAGAATTCCTGTTAAAATTTCATCTTCTAGAAATTCTAAAAAATGACACATTCTATAAGTTGACACATGAACAAACCTACATGAACGTGAATTGTACATAGAAGCTGCACTTCTACAAAGTATCCCAGATTGTGCTGTCACTAACTGAAGACTCATTTTTATTTCTTTTTTATAAATGTTATAATTAAGCACCTCAAGCTTTACTTTTTCTATTTTGTTGTAATTTTTATGAGTGCTCTTGCTGGTAAAATCAAAACTCATACCACTTGAAGAAGCATTAATGTCCACAATATTATATACCTCGAAATTACCTGCAGGACTGCACTGTAGGTTCGACTCATAAATCCTAACCAGGACTGAGGCAGCAGTATGGAGTGGTGCCATTCAGAAGGCTGAATATTAACCTGTGCAACACACCAGAAAGGTTAAAAGCAGTTACATTAGATCTAGAATCTATGTTCTCCAGTCTATGATTTGCAGACAAACATTCACTCACTTCCACAGGCCACTACACACGACTGTAGGAAATTAAAATGATAATGTACTTTATTCTCCTTTCTGATTTTACCCACACCAAGTTACTTTCAACTTCATTACCCAGGCCAGTCAAAAGTGGTTGCTTCAGGTAGTGCAACAAATAATTGATCCCAGAGAGACAGTGGAACTATATGTAGCAATAAGCACAACACTTAGCAGCACTGGCAAATGTTTCTTCACAGTTTGTGAAGATCTTAGATGTTTCTAAAAGTAGAATTGTTAACCAAGATAAATAACTGACCCCCCTAGTATCATTATTTTCCTGAGTCTTCCCGCTTATTCATCTCTATTTTATGCCCCTAATGATCTACACAAAGCAGTCACTATTCCTTCTTTACTTGGATTTTATAACAAAAAACAAAAGACCGTGCTAAAGCTCCATGCCCACTGCTTTCAGTGAACCTGAAAGACTTGTGAATAAGTACTAATACATATACACGAATAAAAACATTCTAAAAGTCAATCAAAAAAGATAATATACTCCATCCCACGGACAATACAAATATGCCCTGTAGTAAAAAAAGGAAATCTTATCTAATAATGACTCATGAACCCTAGTCCTTACTTTTAGTCAAAATTATATTCACACCTCCTTTTAATCTCTGCTCATCAATTCCTCCAAAAGTTTATAAGCAGTCAAGGTTCCAGTTAGAATCGCTTGCCTCATGTTCCTGAGGAATCTGCAGCAAGTCCAGTCTTCCCCTCTGCCTCTACTCTGAAACTGTTTTAGACTTGTGCATTAGACTATTTAGATTTTTTCTGGTCAACAGACAGCTGAACATGAGCCAGCTGTGCCCAGGTGGCCAAGAAGGCCCATGGCATGCTGGCCTGGATCAGCAACAGGGTGGCCAGCAGGACCAGGGCAGGGATTGTCTCAGTGTCCTTGGCACTGGGGAGACCACACCTTGAATCGTGTCTTTATTTCTGGGCCTCTCATTTTAGGAAGGACACTGAGGTGCTGGGGTGTGTCCAGAGAAGGACAACAGAGCTGGTGAAGCATCTGGAGCACAAGTCCCGTGAGGACTGGCTTAAGGAGCTGGGGCTGTTTAGCCCAGAGAAAAGGAGGATCAGCAGGACCTTATTGCTCTCTACAACCACCTGAAAGGAGGCCGTAGCCAGGTGGGGATTGGTCTCTTCTCCCGACAATTAGGGACAGGACAAGAGTACATAGCTCAAACTGTGTCACGGAAGGTTCAGGCTGGACATCAGGAGGAATTTCTTCATGTAAAGAGCTGTTAAGCATTGGAATGGACTGTCCAGGGAGGTGGTGTACGAAGCTTCCCTGGACGTGTTCAAGAAATGGCTGGACGTGGCACCTAGCGCTATGGTCTAGTTGAGAAGGTGGTGACTGGTCAAAGAGGTCTTCTCCAACCTAAACGATTCTGTGATTCAGGTTTAACTGGTCTTGTAGTGATTCGTGAAGTTCACCATGTAATCCACACTTGTGCAAGACAACAAAAGCTTAGGCCTGCAAAATACTGCAGGTGTTCATGCAGGAATTAATTACAAAGCTTTAGGTATCTTGTGACATTTAAAGCATCTAGACAATATGGCCTATCAGGAACACCTAAAATTTGTGGATGTGTTTGATGACAATAGAACTGCTGAGGTGCTTTTCATTAATTAACTTTCTTCATGGCAGTAAACATTTTGCATGTATGTGGAATATGAGGCAGGCAAGAAGGAACTGAACATCTTCACATAACAAAGAACACTCAAAATTCATCTACAACTGAAAATGACTGGACATAGCGCTGAAGATTTTCATATAAGCAGTACTGCAACTTGCTATTTCAGTACAGGAGACTAGTAGCCTTTACTTGTTGTCTATCACTGGATATCAAGGGTAACAACAACTACACTAAGTGTTGACTCATTAATACTAGCAACCACAAAAGCAAAGGCGACAAGTGAAGTTCAGATTGTTTTTTAAGTTTTTAAATTTATGTGTATGAAAATATTAGCTGGGTGGGGAGGTGCAGGGAATGAGGCTCAAGTGAACTGCGAACCAAGGACAAGTGCTTGTGGAACACTGCCACACTGATGTGGGATTTTTCTTAGGAACATCAATTCGCCAGACCAAGCAGCCAAGCAGTTTTTAAGGAAAAGCTGCGACCTGATATCTGAGGCAGTAAGAAATGGCATGAGCTTGGAGCTAGTAACCTGAGCCTGTCAACTGATGCTTAAGAAGGACATGTCTGCCTAAAAGACACAAAATCATAGAGATATTGGTCAAAATGCAAGACAGGTAATGCTGGCAGACCACAGGAGATACTACTGCTGTATGTGTTTGGGACAATACCTTTATGTCAGTGAAATGTTTAGGCATGTATTTAAATGCCCTGCTCACATATGGGACATATAAAGTACCATCTCAGTGATTTCATAAATAGGGCTAGCATTACATATCTGTATCAATGAAATAGTGAAACAACCTCTCTTGAATTTAATTTTGCTTAGAGGGTCTTTTTAACATATTTGCATGTATATACTTCCAAATCCACCCTCCAACATTTCTTTGTGAGAAAAAAAATTGTCTTTCTCTAGGCACAGTAACTGAGGAAGAGAAAAACAAAAATCTGTCAGAAATTTAATTTCTAAATACTGTTTTATCACTGAACAAAATACACTCAGTAAATTCAATAGGAGAAATCAGCATACACTAGTTTCATATTCTGAACTGCATCCATCTAGGCATGGAAGAATACACTACAATGAATTCTGCTCCAGAAAATTCAATTATCATCTTAAGGTACTTCACATACAAGGTTTGAATAAACTCTTGAGTATATTGATTACATCAAAACCAAACCAGGAAAGAAAAGCACAGAAGGAGCTTTTCACTTTACTTTTCAAATATGCATGTCATCACAGCACATCTAATTGAACACACTTGAAAAATACACAGGGAATGCTCCTTCCATGAGTATATACAGTGCCTAACATGATTATTACTTGTAGGGAAGTATTGAATACTGCATAACTCACCTCTGCAACTCAATTTTGCAACTGCGTCTGCCAATATGACTCATAAATAAGAAAAAGTAACTTGTGCTATTTCCCAAACATTGGAAGCGCTTGGATATTGAGAAACATGCAAAGGCAAGACCACTCTATTAAAAAAAAAACCCTACAAATTGCACCAGTTCAGAGCGCCAAAGCCACCATCTACCACACTGGTCTGCCAATAGCAGTCTGCCTCTGTGCTTTTTGCATGCAGGATGAACTGTCCACTTCCACTAAGTAACAAAAAGATGGACAGCTAGCTGAAAGCCTAATAACTTTAACACAAAACACACATGAACAGAACCACCAAAACATATCAAAATATGATGTGACCATATGTGACTATCCATCCTCAACTGTTTTCACAACAGATTAAGTGAATCTGATATGAAATTATTCCAATGAATTTCTATGTAATATTACTTGCAAAACCTGAAACAGTCACAGGTAGTATTTGGAGATTTCTTACACAGTGTGCTCTGGGCAGCCATAGGAAAAAAGAAAATGCATGGTCTATATTAACTTCTGACCACTCTGACTATAGTAACTTACATGTCCCCTCAGAGAGGGGCTGACAAGCTCTATTTAATAATCAAACAGCACATACCCATTTCTAGGGGAATGATGATCTTCCTCTTTCAACTCACCAGTGACCACTAAAGAGCAATACAGCCAGCATTTGAAACATACCACAGTTTACTGAACCTATTGTCTTCTTCCTGTGAAATACCCATTCAAGCAACATCAAAAAAACCCTTCTGCATCCTAATCTGATCTCACTGACAGTCATCACAGATGCATCCAATTTCTCAGCTAAAATAGCATCTATGTGATAGACTAAGTCTGGCCCATTAAGGTTGAATAGTAAATCACCTTTTCGCTGCTGTTACTGCTCAACTTGAATGGCAGCTAAACCACAGTATTTGTTATTTGTATGTTATAAAGACTTTTCAACATACAAGAAGAAAATCTTTCCTCTGCATACAAACATCATATAACTCATTTTTCTGGTAGCAGAACACCAGGCATCACAGTTTTACAGATAAAGAATCTCATAAAAATGAAACAGGTATTTTCAACTCCCTCACCTTGCCCCAGCTGCCAAAATCTAAGTGTGATAATGGCAACAATCCGTACACAGATACAGACAGATACACAATCTGTAGGTTCATATTTTATAGCTAAAAACTAAAACCACTAAAGACATAAAAATGTTACTTTCCCAGTATGGTGGTGACTGCTTAGTTCTAACTAAGAAAATGCCAATTGGTGGAGATTTTTCCACGGAAAATAAATAGATGCCTGCTATCTCCAATTAATTTTCTTGATGTTTACATAAACCTCAGACTTTATTCAGAGCTTTATGCAGACCTCAATGCTTCAAAGGCTTCTTTATGACTTCTTATTAAAAGAACACCCCTTACTTAAAATATCACTATAAGGATTAACCCCTACAACATCTTCCCTCTCCTAAAATAAAAAGGAGTCAAAAGCAGTAGCAAGAAAGTGTCATTCTGGTAATTTAAACCTCTAAAACATATGCTTAGTGTGCTGTGTTGAACTGTGAAGTGATGACTTTGCAAAACCACATTAATTCCTATAGGACTGCAAGAATAAGACGGGCCTAGGTCCTACTAACACTATTTTCGTTGACCAATTTGGCAGTTTTATAGCTCAGGCTCCCTGTCTTTATTGTTAAACTCTGTTCCCCAGAAGAATAATAAACATTAGTAAACCAAATAAACATTAAAGCATGAAATTTAGTTTGGTGAGCCCAGGGACCTCATTCTCATTGAAGGCCCAAACACCTCTTTTCTGACCACTCTAATTCCAACTGTCTCTATGTATGAAGAGAAAAACGCAAGAAAAACTTTGACTCTTAAAGCAGTGTAAACTGAAAACAGAAACACTGATTTTTTATCAAAATTTTATAGCTACTATAGACTTTTGCTAAAAGAGTGCAGTTAGCATTGTCCGATGATATTCTGTGTTTAGGTTTAAAATATTTTTGGATTTATTTTTATTTTTACTACACCTTGAATCAATCAACTTGGTAAAGTACTGAGAGATTTGGTAACATATTTCTGTCTCCAGTCATTCTATGTATTCACTAACTTGATCCAGTTCACCACATTCACCACAACAAAACCCCCATGTTTTGTCCAGTAAACCATTTTAAGGTTCTGTTTCTATGGAAGTAGTTTGTACACACAAGAAAAGTCAATTTTTTATATGCTGCTGGATTTTATAATCACTGCTAGTACACACAAATATTTTTTTTACCAGGATTTTATTTGATGCCTTAGGGCAACAGGCAAGTGTTTAAAACATAGTTCAGAATTGATCTTCGTCCCACTGTAACTTCACTGATATAAAACTTTCATACCTATCTTCTATGATAATGTAATTAAACATTTTTCTTCAGAACCACTGAACTCAAGTTTCTCGGACTGAAGCAATTACATACAGTGCAGAGCTTTTCTTTCAGGATACTATGGAAGATCATGCTTCATTTCTAACTCATTAATCTGAATCTGTCCCTCTGACATGTGAAATATCCCTGTGGACTTTCCCTGGTGCTCTTCACTGGAGATTCTAAATAGTTAGAAAACACTCATTAATTTACACTCCTGTGATAATGAAGGGTATCATCTCCAGTTTCTGCTTTCATTCTTCAGCAGCAAAGGTGTCAAAATGGAAAACATCTATTAAATTTGCATACATGGTTAGATATCTTGAGATCAGTGTTCAAGGGTGGGTTTTTAAAATTTTTCTAGTTTGAGAGAAGAACTTGACATCTGAAGTGCTTCATAATCCCATTGACACTGACTTCATGATACAGAACCAGGGATGGATTTCTATACCCCAGTACAACTGGCGTAGACTGGCTTTTGTCCTTGTGCACCTGGCCTAACTTCCACTGGGACCCACGGGGTGTGTCTGTGGTCAAAAGACATGATTATTATTTTTTGTGTCTTTTCAGTCCTGAAGGACCAAAATGATTAAGATGTTATATGGAAAGCAGAAGCTGTATGTGTACGCTAGCAGACGGAAGTGTTTGAGAAATGGTACAGAGCCAGAAGACTGTACTAGCCAGAAGCAGCCAACTTCACCGTGCCACACATTTGCACCACTTCACTGTAAACTTCAGGCAAACCACACTGCAGACAGGTTTGTTAGACAGGGAACTAATTTGCTTGCCCCAGAAAGACTGAGGGAGTTAGCCAGTACAAATATAGTGTGAACCTGCTGAAGCAGGATCTGAGAGCAAAGCCCAGAGGGAGCCATGTGGATGCATCAGAGGATCAGAACGTAGTCTCCATACATTATCCATGGCACACGCCTGTGTTCTACTGTCA
>WEKY01003833.1:0-13467 GCA_013390045.1 Picathartes gymnocephalus | reverse complement strand
GGGCGCCAGGATGCCCGGCCGGGGTGCGGGGCTGTCCGCTGGCTGGGGAGCTACTGGAGTAGTGCAGGCCCGTCAGCCGCTGCCGGCTATGTGCCTGACGGGAGCTGTAGTTCCTGCGCGAATGCCCCTCTCGGCGCGGCGTGTTGTAGCGGGGAGCGCCGCGGTTTGCACCCCGGTGGAGAGGCCGAGCTGGTGAGGCAGAGGTGCCCCGCGGGGCGAATCGGCGTCACAGAGTCGGAGAAACAATCACATAATGGCCTGGGTTGGAAGGGACCTTAAATACCATCCTCTGCGAACCCCGTGCCGTGGGTACCACTAGACCACATTGCTCAGCCACATCCTGCCCGGCCCTGAGCATGTCCAGGAATGCTAGATCCACAGCTTCTCTGAGCAACTTATTCCACTGTCTCACCACCCTCCCAGTAAAGAATTTCTTTCTCATATCTTACCTAAACCTATTCTCTAATCAAAGTTTTTGATTCCAGTCGAAGGCCATTCCCACATGTCCTAGCATTACATGCCCCTGTGCATGTTCCACTCCAGCTCTTGTAGGGCCCACTGAAAGGCTGCAATAAGGTCACCCCAGAGGTCAGTGTTAGTCAGCATATCCTCTGCTTGCTGCTGTTAAGATATGACATTTAAGAAAACCAAACAAATAAACATGCATCTTAGTAAATGTGTATTTGTTCTGGGAGGATAACAGCCTTATCCAGACCCTGGGATTCAGAGATAAGGAAATGGGGGCACATGGAAATGAGGTCTAAGGCAGGGGGCTCCCCAGCCTAGGCCCTGTCTGGGCTCCTGGCCCGCTCTGCCAGCAGAGGTGAAAGTTTCACTCAGGTTACACCTCTGTTATACCCCTCAGAGACATGGAGACCCCTCTCTCTGAGTGATGCTCTGCCCATCCCCTTCAGAGCCTGGCCATGTAGAGGGTTGTGAGGTGCCTGAGGCTAAGCAGGTTGCTTGGTTGAGTTCTCTGGGATAGCATGCACCACCTACACATGCCAGCCCTTATTTCCATCTCCCTTCTTTTTCCTTGGTGGTCCCTTTGGTTTTGAACCGTTTCTGTAACACTGTAAGGTATCAATCTTAGGAACCAGTACAATTCAGCAAATTGAATTCAAGAAGGGTAAAATTCCGCTGCCCCGCTCTCTCTGTTGACACTGTCTGTGACCACTGGGTGTCCATGATGTGTGGTGTGCTAGTCCCACTCCAGGCCCCAGCATGATTTCTCCAGCTTTGGAGAGGCTCTGACAGGGATGGTCTTTCAGTGCTATAGACCAGCAGAGGTTTGTGGAAAGGAAATAGCAATGTAATACAGGTCAATTTCATGCTAAATAAAATGTATTTGTTTACCCATTGGAACTGTTTCAATTAAATTTAATGGATAAGTGTGCCATTTAATGGATTCTTTTCTTCAGGTTTTATGAAGCGTGTCATTATCATGCTTCACTTGCATAGAAAACAAGTGTTTTTTTAATTTACATGGCCAGTTAGGTTTTCCTAGGGATATGCAGAATGAGAATAAACAACCTAACTCAGGTCAATATTTGCTCTTGTCCTTTTGTGGTTAGAATAATTCTTTATAAATCAAAACCTTAAAATATTAGAGTGTAACCATGTAACCTGTTATTGTGACTGTCTGTTACAAAGTCAGTAGTTGCAAATAAAAGTCCTCTGGACACCTGTTTTTGTGACAGCAAAAACTTGTCAAATAGTTTTTGCCTGATGCTTGCTTTAAAGCAGCTTGCAACACAGTACAGTTAAAGTCAGCACCCAAGGTTAATTCTGACATTCTAGACACAGTGACTGTCTTACCTCTCATGTCTGTACTGCAGCAGAACTTTACTAGGTCTTCTGAGTGTTACTACAAACTAAATAATACACTTGTTGTTTTTTGATAAACTAAAAAAAAAAAAGCTTTTTCTGTTTTCCTACTGCATTTGGAGTTTCCAGAATGACTCATTTTATAGTAGCAAGAACAGCACTTGTGGGGTAAGCAAGTTGTGCCACTAGTGAATTGTGGAAAACAAAGGAAAACAAGACAAATCCTTATAAAAGGATAAAGGAGGAGGCAAGAATTTTGTGCAGAATCCTCTTGTAGCTTGGCTTAGTAGAGAGGCATGTAGTCCCTAGTTTTTCTTTTGCACGTCCAATAATTAGGTACTTCTTCATCCTTGTACACATAAGCTCTGGAAAGCTGTGACATATTTGGGTTCTTTTGTTAGTGATGTGAGTAACTGCAGTTTTCACAGTCTGTCTTTTAGTGTCATTTCCCAATGGTCTGGTATCACACAGTTGTCAGTAATTCATACATGCAAGGTTCCGTACTATTAAATCATACTGTGTAGCATAAAACTCAACCTTCCTCGTTTTTTCTTATGGCAGGGAAGCGGAATCTGCTAACAGAAGAAGATATAAAGTTACAAGAATTTCAGCAGATGAAAGTGGCAATTAGAAATGAGCTTCATGGCAATAAAGGTATAATATTTGCTTCACAGTCACCATTTTAGCATGAGTCTTAGGAAACAAACAGTCAAAGTCATAATAATATGACACCAATTGACCCCATTTAAAGAAAAAAATTATGTCTTCCTCTTGTAAATTTTTTGTACTTAACATTACTGGAAGATCTGAGGCTTTTTAGAATGAAACTAATTAGTAATTAGTTATGCTGTGTTGAGAATACCTGTGGAGAAGCTTTTATGTATATAAGGTGTTTACATAAGACCTGAAATGTTAGTGCCCTCACTTTTCCAACTTTGTGCGATAGTCTAATAGAAAAAACTGTTTCAGTCTATGAATCTTGCTTCAAGTATAATATTAGCACAGAAAATTAACACAAAGCTAAATAGTTACCTAACTATCCAGAAAATGGCTTTCACAGTATTTTTTTTTAATTTGCTCTCTAAATTTTGTTAGCATATTTTTTTAGATTTTTTTTTGCCTAATGTGAGTTCTCACATTATCATTTGTGAGATATGTGTACAATATAATGTACACATTATATTGTGTACACCCAATTCCAGATGATATATGCTACTCAATATGAAAAACAAATTCAGATTTTCCAAATTAATGTAGGAGCAGGATCAGTGGATTTTTTCTGATTTTGTCATTCTCTTTAAAATTCCTTCCTTTAATAAACATAAATATAAACATAAAGTTGCAATTATTTTTCGCTACGCTCTGCTGCCCGGGGTGCCAAGGCTGCGCCAGTCGAAGGCAATCTCTCTGGGGACCTTCTCTGATCCCCAGAACCCTATCGCAGCCACAGCGAGCAGAGCCGATAGCAACGTAAAGAGCAGGTGGCAATTGCGTAGAGAAGCCAAGCAGGGACGACCCAGCATCTCTGTATACCAAGATTTATTTAGCTGATGGGGAGAGACTGAGTCAGGCCACCAGGAGTTTCACATAGAAGGACCGAACCTCCTACGCTCTGCTCCGAGAGACGCCCCGAATCCAGGTGACAGGGGGTTTCATACCCCCAGGGTCCCAGGGGTGGAGGCACAAACATGACCAATGGGGAAAGCCCAAGGGTGTGGTCCTGGGGTGAGGGACAGGTTACACAGCAAATGGGAAAACAGGGGAGGGGAGTTACACCTGTGAAGGCCAATGCGTAACGAAATGACAGAGACCTTTCTAGAACTTGCGGCAGGGGTGAAAGGAGAATGACAGGGAAGAGAGAGATCCTCTCGCTCGACCAGGGGAGGGGACAGATATTTGACAGGGAGGGTATACAGGGTCCAAACAGGGGTACATAGAGCAAACCAAAATACAATGAACCAATAAAAACCGCTGCATCAATTATTATTTAAGAAAAGCAAGTAAACATCCTGGTTTGTCATGCATGGGTGTGCTAGTGATACAAATTGACAACTGTTCCAAAGGTGGTAGTTAATTTTAAGCCAAGAAGAGACAAATTATCAAATCTAGTGTTATATAAACCGCTCTTCTGGGACAGAGAGGGAAGTAAAGTCATCCTGATGTTTTTTCTATATTAAGTAGAATTTAAATTGTGCAGTTGTAAGTCATAATATCGTTGTATTTTGCTGGGATGATGTTATACTCATATTATAGTTTATTCATCCTGTACTTGACAAACGTTGAATTTACTGCTGGGGGTCAATCATTCCTGCTAAAGCAGGTTAGTAGAAGCCAAATATTTTGCATTATAGATCACAGTTGACCTTCTGGTTTTGTGCAATCTGTATCCCTTGAAAACTAATGAAAACATTGTTCCAAGCACCTATTTGTGTGTATGTGTGCACTGTCTCTGTATGGAGTGTTTCATGTTATACTTGAAAGATGAAAAGAAGTAATTATGGCTAGTAATAAACTTGATTTAGAAAGTTTAGGGAAAAGCAGTAGTAACTGTTACACAGAATATATAGTAGCTATTATTTATTGTTGTTATGAGGAAAGTATTAACTACAATTATTTTATAGTAGTTACAATAGTTATACTGTTAGCTACAGCAGTTACACAGTTAGCTAGAATAATGTAACTACAGTTCAGGTCCCAAATATGTTTGAAATTTCTGCACACCTTTGAACACATCACACCGTTATATATGCATACTTGTACATGTGCATTTGTCTGGCTTCACAGGGTTCAATTCTGCACCTCAGTCTTAAGCAAGGACTTGTATTTGCATGTTGCAACAGATCTGTATTAAGTAACTGGACATGTTGCTTTTTGGGATGCCTACTTTCCACCTCTTGTGCAGGTTACTGGCTTGGGAGGAGCAGTGACCCAGCAGCTGCTACAAAAAAGTTCATTTCCCAGCCCAAGGTGGTGGCAGCACCATGAGAGAAATGGAGCTGCCAGGTGGTATATGATTTTAATCTTGTGTATATCTGACTCAGAGACTTGAAATTACCAGCTGAAGGACTAGTCTTTGTGCTTGCTTTGTCATAGAAAAATGTGCTGGATAGACAACCCTCTCTTTTGGGGCAGAAGGGTAGCAACTCTAAGTTTATGGCTATTTAAATAAATAGGTAGATTATGTATGAAAGTCTTTGTGTGTTCATTAGCTGTGAAGAAATTTAAATCTTCTATATGAGCAGTATTGAGTAGAAGTTCTTATGGTCATTTGAATGGAAATGGTTTTGTTTGCCTGCTTGCTTTTTAGAAAAAGAACATAAAATGTCACAAAACTTTGTTCCTTGTTAAAACTTTTGCACTACCTCATATGCTCCATAACATATATAGTGAAATTAAGTCCACAGTAAGCATCTCCATGGTTTTCTAAGTCTGACATGACTTCATGGGGACACATTGGCATGTTTGTCTGTTAGAAGTTTTATGCAGTTTTCTTGGTAAAAAAAACAAGAGTTCTGCTTTGTTGAGTCTCTCGTGTTTCAGGTACCAAGTATGTAACTCAGGTAATGGAATTGTCTAAAGGCTGCTGCTGTATGTGTTGTATTTTCAGACGAATATTTTAAAAATATTAAAGAAAAACTAAAGAAAAATGGAATCATTCTCAAAAATGAATTAAAAAATTTACTGCATTTATGTCAGACTTCATCTGATGTGGAACTAGCCAGAAAAGTTATTTACAGGTAATTTTTTACAATCCAGGTAACACTCTTTTCTGTCTTTATCTTTTTTTGCTTTTACTAGATCATCCCAGGGTGTATCTGCAGTTGAGGTCTTGCCCTAATTTAGTTGCAATATGCATGGTTAATCCCTTAATTTAAGGCTGTATTTTTATTTAAATACCTTGGATCTTCCAACCCTTCAGAGACTCTCAGGTTGAAGGAGAGTTAAGCTATGGGAGCAAAGTGGTTTCCTACTGTATGGTGAACCACAAAGAAAAGTTATCCCACAGCTGTGAGGCAGAGGTGTTCTGGGCATTTCCAGCCAAGACACGCCTGGTTATAAACTGGTCTGCAATCAGTAGTCCGTAGCAGGAGGTTTTGTGAATGAAAACTTTCCCAGCAAATACAATATAGGGACTATAAAGAAAAAAGTGAAATATTTTATCTTTTTGTTGAGGTATTTTAGCAGGTACTTCTGCTAAAATAAACTGCTGCAATGTCCTTTGCTATTGTTCCATGAACAGAAGGTAAAGTAGCTCAGAATTTTCAAGGGCGAGACCATTCCATTATTTACCCAATGAAGGTTACTTAATTGGTAATAAAAGAGATTATTTATTTCCAGTTAATTTATTTAAAACAATAATTTTCCTTAAAATTAATTTCCTGTTATCTGTATATCTTTGACTGGTGCAGATGGGAAAGTGTGCCTCTGTCATTGCACCTGCAGATCTTACTGTCTATTTAAAGCTGTTCTCCCTTGGCAAATTCCATGCCCTGTGTGATTAACTTTTTAATCTTTCCCATAGGTACCATGAACAGAATGGAATCACAGCCTTACATAATTTTAAATTTGGGCCACTCTTTATGAGGCTGTGTTATGAGCTCAACCTTGAAAGACCTGCAGTAGAACTTATCAAATATCAGGTAATTCCCCTGCATATTTTGAAAATATTGTTATTACTATAATTAGTCAAATATGAGTAATGGTATGCTACACGTGGCCTTGCATGAGGTCATAGACTTTAGGATGTGTTGCAATAGCAAGGATGTCTATGACATTAACATAGTAGTGCAGATTACATGGTTTTCATTTTAACACAGTAATTAAAAGGAAATTAAATGTTAGTTTGGTAACATTATTTTATTTCTGTATGATTGCATCATTTGAATAAAAATTGAATACACGGTATTGATTAAAAAATAATTACTTAAATGAATACAGCTGATGCATGTTTTCCTGAATCCTGTGTTGGATTGAATCTTTCCTGGAAACGAACACTTGTGAGTTTTTCTGTGGTAGTGCTCTGAAATCCCTTGGGTTATTTGCACCAACAGATTCACTGTGTTGCTCTGTGGTTCAGTCTCTCTCTGAACCCTGTAGAGGTGGTATGGTACTCATCAACTCAGGAACTTGGCCATTTTAGTGCTGAAGAAACTGAAGGGCTTGTTTCTGAACTTCTCTAAAATTCTGTGTATGCTATTATGGCAAGATAATAATCAGGTCCAGTGTGTGCTGTAACATTGTGACTTCAAAGTCTGCCAGTGAAAATCTCTCTGATATTAATTCATTACAGCATGGATATGTCTAGCCAGAAATGGGAGAAGTCTTGCTACTATTCTTAAGTTAGGCATGTGTAAGAAAGAGTATATGTAGTTTCTGTTTTGGTTTGGTTTTTTTTAATCGAGATCTGTATCATTAAGACAGGAACTGCTGTACTTACAGTACATACTAACTGGTGGATAGTAAGGTACAGTAAACACTTCTCTAGATTCTGCTGCAGAAACTCAGTACCTCTCACATTTTATTTGTCTATTCCCAACACACAGTGTGGTTGAAGTGGAACATAAAATTTAATTCCTCTCTCTTCTGCTACTCTTAACATCATCACTCAAGCTCTTGTGCTGATCACTTAATATTGCGATTAGCAAAAAATTCATTCAATTTCATGGTGGTGGTACTTTACCCCAAAGATATTGTTCATCAGCTGCAAGCTGTCAGTGTCTTCTGCTTGCATTGACTTAGAGATCTTTAAGAAAAAAATGATAGTGGGACTCTCTGGGAAATTTTTGTTTAATTTTAGTGAGCTTTTGACCATAATGAATCACTGGTACTTTAGACGTCATTTGGCAGAGAGACGGACAGTCAGGGAACCCAGAGAGTTAAATGTTGAGCTTGTAAAGATGAGACTTATTCCAGTAGGAAGCTGTGCTAAATGCTGTGCACAACAAGACTGTTCACTGTCCTGACTCTTTTTGTGCTTGCTCTGTTTCCTCTCCAGAATTTGCATGGTTTTTTCTCAGACAGTACATCATTCCATATTGTGATGACCATGTTGTTTAAAAAGGGCCATTTTGAAAGTAAGTACTGTATTTGCTAAGGCAAATTAATTTTGGGGAGGATGCTTCTCACTGTAAGTGGTGTGTGTGTATATATATATTTGCTGATTGGCTATGATTTTAGGTGGCCAAACATCATGTAAATAACTGTAGATGTGCATGAGTCGCACTGTCGTGTGTAATAAAAATGGAAGGGTCTATTTGTTTTATACTTCCCACAGAATTCTTGCCATTCAAGTTCCACAGAACTGTTATTATCCAGGAGAGCTTTTTCCCCAAACCCTCTTCAGTAAAGTGTTACTTTTCTTTGCTTCATAATTTCCCATAGCATTTTTTCTTCTCTATTCAAAATCTGGTTTATGTGAGCTTTGGTATGTTAATTTTCTCAACAATTTTTTTCTCCATTCTGCATTTGTGTCAGAGCAAGGAATAGTACCTTTTTTCTAAAACCAGACCATATTCTTCTCTTGGTTTGCCTTACTTGTGTCCTCTCACAGAGCGGCTTCTGCAATGTAGAAGTCCAATGCTTCAAATCAGTTTGGCCCTTTGTGAAGATAAGGAGAAATCATCTGACCTAACTTAAAAGACTTTCTATGAGAAAACCTTAAAGCTTTTCAAGCAAATCCCTTTACTTGGTATTTGTTGAACACATAATGGCTGGTCTCTTAACATATGGCAAATTTAAGTCCAGCAGTTGTCCTAAAAGTTGAGACTGGGCCACTGTAAAAGAAACCTAGATCAGCACCTAAATGCAGTGTTGTGAAGTGGACCATGTGAGCTAATGAAGAGATGCTAATGTAGTTTGCCTACAGTGGTGGAAACTTTCTGGGCAGTCAGGAACAATAAGGGTGGCTTTGTCAAATACCTAGAATTTAGTTTTAGATTTTCATATAAAAGTAATAGAAGAGTAAGGCCATATGCTAATGTAAACTGAAAACCTCCTTGCTAAGTTCACAGAGATCCAAATGACCCTGCATTAAACTTTTTGAATTTTTCAAATATCAGGTTTCAGTTTACATTCATATTTTCAAATAAACTTTGAACTCATACCTTATTGAATTGTTTCTTCTTTTCAGTTATGAGAGATACAGCCTTAAATTTATGAACTGAGTAACACTAATATATTTTTGATAGGTGCTTTGGAAGTTCTGTTAGAAATGAAAAAACAAGGTATACCTTTCAACAAAGAAACCTATCTACTTGCAGTTGCAATGTGCTATAAACTGGTAAGTATTATGAATTAAAAAGTGTTTGAAATGCCTTATCTATCTCTTCCTATTTTTGGATTTTAGAATTTAGATATTTTCCTTGTCATGATTTTGTATCTAGTACAAGTATTTTAAACATTTAAATCCTAAGGTGCTTCATCGTACATGATAAGGTGCACATATATAGTTTCCCATACAACCTAATGTCACAAAGCAAATTTCTAAAATGATGCATCAGCATTAAGGAGCAAATTTAGAACAGCTTTTGATTATCTTAGAATATTCTTTCTCTGTGACATTTGCATCTCTTCAGAGAATACTCTGTGCTTCATCCTCAGTATTGGTTTTATAGTCTCGTTTCCTTAAGGCATATACATGACATGTTCTGTTTGCCAGACATCCCCCATCCATTTGTCCCCTCCCAGTACAAGCAGTCTTGTACCATTTCTGTAGTTGTACACAAATTTGTCAAGGAGTAGAGTTGTCAATGATAATTTGTTCCCTACACACCTGATGAAAATGGACAGCTGAATGGAGAAAAGAAATGTAAATTAATACCTTCAGGTAGACATGCAGCCCCTTGAGCTTACCTGTATGTTTAGCTCAAAGAAAAAGAGCATGAGCATGATAAGAGACTAGAATACATTAGTTCTATGAGTGTTTTCTTAGAACTGTTTTCGTTTTATAACAAAATGAGATCCCAGAACTTTTTTATTTTGATCTTCCTCTCCAGATTTGAGTACTGACTGCAGTTTGAAATTTTAATGTGAACCCTTCCCAAACTCATTACCTTGTCTTTTATAAGGATACTAGCTGGGGGAAAAATGATACCACTAGACTAAACTTCCTCAGGTTTCTTGGTTAACCATACAGTGGCACTGAGTGCATATGTGGTAACTAGGAGTTAGTCTAAAATGGTACCTCAGCTGTAGTTTATGTGGTTTTTCTGAAATTCGCAGTTCTAATGAATTAAGCTGCCTTTAGGTCTGCTGTACCTTCTTTCCTAAAATCTTCGAAAGTTTTTTTAACATGGCCTGGAGTTAGAAGGCTGGGATCCAAGGCATGTGCAGCAGGAATAGGTTCCCAAGGCTTCTTTTTCTGCTATTTCTGACCCTACATATGTTTTCAATAGAGAATTCAGCCCATTATTACTATTGATAAAAAGAGAGGGGAGATGATTCTGCACTGTCACCTGGTGGGTTGAATAGTCACAATAAATTTGTGGGGCTTTTTGACTAAGATAAAATACCATCAATGGGGGAATAAGCTGTAATAACCCTTTATGCACTAAAGAGGATTAGATGGAGCTCTTTTAAAAGCTTAATCTGTTGACTCCTCTCTTAGGAGGAGGAGGAGAAAACGTGAAGCTCCAACTTTCTTTTTCTCATGATGCAAGATAAGAAATGTCAGAAAAAAATCTTGAACTGAAGTATCTTCAAGATGCAGTACTCAAATAATAGAAATAACAGTACTGGTATCATTAAAATCTTTGCTGGATTTTTACCATTCCTGGTTTCTTTTCAATAACCTTGCCAGAGACCTTTACCGAATAACATACAAGGCTTAAAGCTCAGATTATTTCCGGTGGATAAACAAAGGAATTAGTGTTTAATCTTTGCACAGAGGTATTTTTGAGGTCAACTCTAAAACACTTCTGGGATGATTTAAGTCACTCTAAGGCACTGCCATACTCTGAGGTAACAGATGGTCTTTCTTTTAGTGCGGGAAAGAGCTATAGTCCTTTTGATGATAACAAAGTATTTATGTAATAATAGTCAATTTTCTGGTGTGAAAATGTTTCTAAATTTTTAAGGAACATATTTGAAATCATATTTTGCCAGGATAACACTTTGAATACTAGGAACAGAATCAACACCAAATCTGAGGACTCTCATCCGTATTGGTGGTACCAATGTTACAAAACCTTCCTGCTGCCAACTTTTAGGTTTGACGGATATTATTCTGTTCGGGGTCCAGTCAGTTCCACTCAGAATTTTCAATGTGAGCAGCATTGGTTTTGAGAGTTGATAGTTTGAGAGGTAGCACACTCATTGCCTTTTACTATTGGCTATTGAAAATTCCGAACAATAATGGAAGCCTTCTGTGTTGGAAAAAAGCAAATGTCTAAGCTGCCACATTAGAATATATGCGTTGGAAACATTTTTCAATAATTAATCCTTAAGAGTGGCTAAAAATAGGCTGAACGTTCAAATCTACATATACACAGATTTCTTTAGTGTAGTGGTACTTAATAGTTCAAAGCTTAGAAAATATTGATTTTCATTAACTATCTAATGTAGCTTTTAGAGTAAAGTAACAACAAAAATTAATCTTCCTTCCTGATTTAGAAATTATTTGAAAGTGAAAATGAAAATGTCTGTTTGTTTAGGATACTGCTTGGGCTGTTTCATCTGTTGCAGAAGTCCAAGTAGTTAGGGCAAGGTATAGCTGTTAAAATAATGAAGTTATTTTTACCCTCCTGTGACCCCTGTCACTTTGAATGTCATATTTTGATGTTGTGTTTCTCAAAAAGCACTGCACAGAATCTGCTTTGTTGGGTTCAGATGCATATTGCCTGTGTGATTGTGCAGTATGTTGACTTCTGAATACCTTCTGAATGTGATTGCAGGTGCTTATGGTCCTTTCGGGTAACCAGAATAACAAGCACAACTTCCCCTGATATTTCTATGCAGGGCAACCCGGAGTCTTCCAAAATCTCTGTGAGACTGCTTGAAGAAGCACAGCTAAAAGGTCGCACGTTACCACTGCGAGCATACTGCTTTGCAATGGCAACTGCTCTCAAGCAGGTACAGTCTCTTTGTTTTCGGTTGTGCCTCGGTCTCTGCAGAGAGAGAGATACCCTCTACTTTTGTTGCAGACAGATAGTGAAAGGAAGCTAACACGGAGAAAGCATAACTATGTAATAGCTTCAAATATTGGAACTTTTAGGCTCCTGAAACAGTAGGATTATAGACAACGCTCAATTGAACATGGAAGTTTCTAAAGCTAAATATATGTCTTGATTCCAATGCACATGTATTTTGCACTAGTGGCAATACCTCTAGAACATTAAAAAATTACAGAGTTAGGCCAACAGGTTAGATGTCACCATGGATCTAGTCCTGTGGGTACTGCTTTTTAGTGGTAATTTCCTTTAAGTAGAATTCAAATGATAATTTAATATATTTGCACAATCGTCTCTTTAAAATGTTTGTCTTGGGAGGCAGATGCAAAGGCTTTGATGTGTATTTCCCTACTGCCAGGGAGGTGGACTTTCTCCGTGTTTCTGACTGGGGAGGTTTTGCTATACCTTATATGCTTAAGTACTGATATGAAGAGGCTCTGAGGCAGCACAGGGTGAAAAATTGAGCAGGGGAATAACAATTAGGAAATTCCAAAGCTTAGAATAAAGCTTGGATTTCCTCTGCCATTAATTTGTGTATGCAGGTTGGGTATGTCCTGACCCTTCTCTGTTTCATGTTAAAACAGAGGCCAGAGACAGAGAAAGAGCTATAAATTTGATCTTATTCACAAATTTGAATGAATGGAGTAGAATTGTTAAAAGTCTCTATGCACGCTGTGGTCTTTTCTGCTCTGTCTCTGTGAATGTTGATGCTGAAAAATAGCATCATTGAAATAAATTTATTCATGTGCACAATGTCATGATAAAATTTTTGTTTTGCTAATGGAATAATGCTCCACATTACTTTTAATTGTTCCTTAAGCTGAGTGATTTTTGACAGCACTTCTTGCTGTAAGTAAGATGTTTCTTGATCCCAAGTAGTATTGCTTGGTCTAGTAAATGTCAGTGTAACATTTACTATACAAATACAAATGAAATTGATGACATAGATACAGTACTGTAAATACAAATCAATTGATAACATAGATACAGTACTGTAAATGTGTATGTCCAAAAGATTAGAAGGTTTTGGCAGAATAAATATGCAGAGTAGCATATGCTGCACTTCATTACTCTGACGTGTTGAACTGAGTATGCGTGTAGACCTTCCATCTTTTAGGTGATCTCGTGTTCAATGTTGGTTACATGTGACAGACACACGGTACCACAGAGGCAGATGACATGGTAACTCCAGCATGGGAGTTCCATGCAGGCTGGGTGCTGTTTGGTATCTATGGGTCTTGGTAAAGGGGTTCTAGATGCTGCTTTGTAAGTTATTGAAAAGTTGTGAAGGACTGTTTTTTTTCTTTTAATGTGCAAGTTTTTGACACGTGTATGACTCTATTATTTATGATTCCTTCCCAGAATGACGTAGCACAAGCCAAAGTTTATTGCTCCCAGATAATGAGAACAGAGAACAAACTATACCACAATTTGAAAGTAAGTATGCTTGCCTTGTGTTGAAATCTTGCAGAGT
>WEKY01003830.1:22208-71310 GCA_013390045.1 Picathartes gymnocephalus | reverse complement strand
AACCATTCTATAATTCTATGACTGCAGGTTATAAAAGAAGAATATTGAAAATTTATCCTCTTTGTCATCATCAAAGTTCTCAAAATCTGAAGGTCCAGAGGGCAGATGATTCCATCCATCATATCTGTATTATGACAGGGTGGATTTTCATCTGATGCTCTTGTTCCTTGTCCTTGTTCATAGACTAAGATTAACTGATGTAGGTCCATCGCCACTCGTTGCCACACTTGTACTTCATTCCCTCTGAGATCACTATCACTTTATTTAGATGATAGCTTTTAATATTTTCTGACCAAATTTCAATTTGAGAATCTTCTTTTAACATTGTTTACTGCACAGCACAGGGCTCACAGGAGAACTCTGGAATGCACAACATCCTTGAATAAATTTTAAAGTCCTTAAACATCCCAAAAAGGGAGAGAGCTGAAGTGAAAGAAAGACTTGTGCAAACGCTGTAAAGGTTTTGCTTTAGCTTATGAAACTGCTTCTCATCACTCTTATCATCCTGGTCACAGAGGACTTCAGGATGAGAAAAGATGTTTTTTGAGGTCTGCAGTCATTTCCAGTCATTACATCCACCACAAGATCTCAGCTACCCTAATGGAGCCTGTCTGCTCCTCTCTTTAAGAATTTTGTAATATTCCTAAGTATTCCTTAACTCCTTATGCTGTCTCACATGTCCAAAATAACATTCTTTTTTGGTCCCTAAGCTTTCCTTCTTCAAGACTAACTCTGTGATTTCCCACCTGGTTCTCATGCTTCTCATGCCATCTCAGAACCTTGGAGCAGGGAATAAAGCTGAATTTTCCCAGGATTCCATAATAAAGATTTCTTTGTCATTAAGAATACAGGCCTGCAAGCATAGGCTGAAATACACATGGATAAAAAGCAGGCAAAAGTGAGGGCCATTGCATGCTTAAATGAATTATGGGGGCTACTGTTTTCTACCAACAGTCACCTGTGACAGTGAGGAACACTACCCACCCCCTCACTCTGATTTCATGCTGCACCTCCTGGCACCAAGGAGAGCCACAGACATTGTCTGCCCATGCAGTTTTAATTTCAGCTGCCAAATACCTGGAAACTACTCCTCTGTGAATGCTATAATGATTTCTATTGTGTCTGATTCCTGTGGTCTCTACAATCTCATACAGGTATATTTTTGAATAATAAGAACATGTAAGAAGAATAATGAAATCAGCATTTTGCTAGTCAAACAAGGCCAAGTCAAATAATAGGCAATAAGGAATTTTCAGAATTCAAAGACGAACTTGCCTGAGGTAGTTAGATAATCAGGTGTACCTATGATTATGTCATCTATGTTATTACCTGTACACATTCATTTGCTTCTCACCTTTAGCTACTTTTCATTAGCATCCCTTGGCAGCATTCCACACCAATGTTTGCAAGAGAAAATGTCTACAAGAGAATATTTATGTTCTTTATGTTTGCAAGAGAAAAACAAAGATTCTAAAAGTGCAGGAGTTGGATCACTTCTAAGCAGCACGAGACAATTAATTCCTTGCTGGAGAACTCACCTTGTTCATATCAAACGTGCGGAACATCTGCTCAATGTACTTATTGGCCTCTGGATCCAGCCCTCGAAGCCCAAAGAACTGCTTAAATTCATGCTCTGTCAGCTGTCCAGAAGGACACTCTGTCATGAATTTCTTGTACCAGTGGTGGATCTCAACAGCCTGTAGATCATCCACTGTGGAGCTGCTGCTGTTTCCCATATGTATCTGTGGTCAGAAGAATGATACTACAGGAATGATCCTCTTCCTCCTGTGGCTCTCACAGCACTGCCCGTTTACCCCGTCCACGCTCAACGCTAATGTCAGTTACGTGAGGGATCTAACTTTCCACAAGCCAGTTATAAATGTTAATCTTCTTAGAGGCTGATCCGCAAACCAGAAAGTTTCAATGATACAGTCTTCTTAGAATGGAAAGGAGATGCACGATAATCTAGCAAATCACTGCTATTTTAGGAGCTAAAGGAGAAAGGGTGAGAAGGTTAATCAGACACTGGCATTGGGAGCTATACTGGTTTGGTAGACTACCCTATTTTTAACCTTGATATAATTATACATGAAGGTAAGAGGAAATGGCCACAAGATGTAGGCTGTGAGGTTAAGTAAAGATCTGCTCCTCTAAGTGGATTTGAGAGTCTGTTTTCTCAAATTAACATGTTGAATAACAGAGTGTGTAGGACCAGAAAGTGTTAGAGAAGTGGCCCAGTACAAGAGTGAGGTTATTTGGGAAGAAGCACACCTCCATGCACACAAAGCAGCACAGAGGAACAATGAGGGGGTGGGGGAACCCAAATAATCCCCTGGTTTGGCTAGTCCAAGAACCACCACAGAAGTGCAGTCAACCCATGAAAGGCTCAACTGCACAAAGGGGAAGGAGCAAAAAGAGACAATCACAGGCTGGGGAACACAAATAACCCAGTAAAAGAAATAAAGGTCCTGTCCCAGCTCCTTCTAAATCTGTCTCAGGGAAGCAATCAGTCCCATGGGCCTAGAGGTGGCAGCTATCATGGAGTGAGTCAGTGAGAGAGGTTGTAGAGTACCCTACAGGCTGAATACTGCCTAGGGGCATGGAAAACACAGTGGGGTCCAGGGCAAGAGCATTTGGCAATTGCACAAGACTCACAACAGGATGTTTAGGGAGGAACAAACAGTGGGGAAAGGGATGGGTCTAGGTGGTTTGGGGATGAGCAAGCATGAGAAAATGGAGGCAAGGGGAATAGAAGGGGCTGGTTGCATGTAGAATGGTGCTAATCAGTATGAATGTCTAGCCATGCTTTGTGCCTGGTCAGCACAGGCTTTCCTGTCTTCTAACACTCCAACCTCCTTTTTTTTTCTTTCTGGCTGCGCAGGGCTGTGCTCTGGGCATATGTGTGCACGGGGAGTTAAGTGCCCACAACTGGATTGAGTGAGAGTATGTCAGTCTATAATTACTAGTAAATATCAGGCCAGATGAGCCAGAAAATAGGCAAAGTAGTTTGTGAAACAGGTGTGTGTATATCTCTGTTAGGGAGACCACCGGAGTAGCTGACTATTAGACTGAAGGTGTAGGCTTGAGGGTGACCCAGGTGTCTGTGTTTCTCTGTGCAGGAGACACACAGCTGCATCCTGAGAGCCCCATCACGTACCGGAGGGGCACACATGTTACAGTGTATACAGCTGAGCCTGGTACCAAGGCAAAGCTGTCTATCAAAACCTCCACCAATGAGATACGTCTTAGGTCACTGAATAGGGCACTGCCCAGGCTATAGCGGAACCAATGAGATGGCAAGCTGGGAGCTTTTGAATGAACCCTGGATAAAAGGAAGCCCCCAGAAATAAATCTCTCTCTGCTGCTCTTCACTGCCAAGGGCTCATGTTGTGCTCTCTTCCCTCAGCCACCCCTTCCCCACGCTACACACACGGTGTGTGTGTCTGTCTGTGTGTCGTTGTGTGCAGTGGAATCCGTACCAGTGACTGTGGCGGGGTTCTGCACCCCGAGGGTCTGGCAGGTCCAGGTGCCATAGCTGGGGAGACCAGGCATCGAGAGGCAGCTGCTGGGTAGGCTGGAGGTCTAAGCCCACACACCGTGTGTGCTTCCCATTGATGGACCTTCACAGAATCACAGAATTGTTTTGGTTGCAAGAGTCCTTAAAGATCATCTAATTACACCCTTCGTCCTGGGCAGAAACACCTTCCCCTAAAGCAGGTAAAGTAGAGGCTAGACTCCCTTGCTGGCGATGCTCCTTTTGATGGAGCCCAGGCTACAACCGGCTGTGAGTGCACATTGCTGGCCCATACTCAGTGTTTCATTCCCAAGACTCCCAAATCCTTCTCCACAGGACTGCTCACGATTCACTTGTCACCCAGCCTGTAGCCATGTTTGGGATTGCACTTGGCCTTGTCAAACTTCATGAAGCTGGCATGGGCCCTTCTCTCTAGCCTGTCCAGGTCCTTCTGGATGCCCTATCCCTTCCATATAGAGTATCAGTCACACCACTTTATGGATACTGTCAGAGGCCTGAGCAGAGAAAACTCAAGCATATTTACTGCAGTTTGGGACACAGAATTTCTCTCATGATACTGCTGGGCAGTGTTTTGAGATCTGCAGAACACCAGAATGTAAACATATGTGCAGCTGTGCATTTCCATAAAAGAGGTTGGACTTCAGTTGTTATCCCTGATTAACCAGTAGCTTTAAGAGGATGTTAATGTCCTCAACCAATAATATGATACTTGAGTCCGTGTGTTATAAAAGATGCGGGATTTTGAATAAAGGGGGAGTTGGAGTGTCTTAAGATGGATGAGTGCTCCTGACTTCTTTATGGCGCGTTCCTGGCAGAACAGCGACACCACTTTATATACACATTTAAAGCCAAAACTTATTTTTAGTATAATAGAAATTTTAACAGTCTGATTTGAGAGTCATAATTAATCTACATCTAATTAAAGAAAAGCAAAGAAAAATAATGCAGGTCAAGTACTTATATGCAAGAAAAAAGCTGCACTTGTAGCAATAATCCAATTAAAATAGCAACACATGCACTTTGTTGTGGAGAGAGTCATGGGAAGTTGTTGGCATCTGGAGTCCTTCACTGGGAGGAATGTGATGTTCTTGTTAATGGTTTCCTCATCCTCTCTTTTTTTTTTTTTTTTCCCTTTCTTCTCTTTCCTTGCACTTAGACTCACACTTAGGTATGTGTTAGAGTTGTAAATGTCTCATTCTACCTAAAATAACTGCTTGCTATTACTACCAATATAAGCCCATGGTTGTACCACACAAAGATAGGTAAGTAAAATAAATTAGCCATAGATCCCTGGAGAAATTGCTCTCACAGCTAAAGCGAAAAAAGTGAACAAAATTGCAGGCAGGGCATGAAAAATTCAGAGCAGGCCTGGCAAGCCTCGGTCCTGAGGCCCTGTGAACTAGGGCCAGAGCCCATGGCCGTACCAGGACAGCACTACTGGTGCCATCAGGAAGAGGAATACGGCGCATCTGAGTTCACAATGAGGGTGGCCAGGATGCAAGGGAACTGTGCTGCTCAGGCTGCCTGAAATCTTACCCTACGTCTGGCTGGGGGCAACCTCTGATACCAGTACAGACCAGGAAGTGAATGGATCAAGAATTCTGAGAAAGGGGACAAAAAACCAAACAGGGGCTGGCAGCGTGCACATCCGCAGCAGCACGGGCAGCAGGTGAAGGGGAGAATTCTATCCCTCTGACCCACTCAGGGGAGACCGCACTTGCAGAGCTGCCTCCAGTCCTGGAGCCCTCAGAACGACACAGATTTGAAGCTGCCAAAGCAGCTCCAGAGGAGGCCCTGGAGCTGCTCTCAGGGCTGGAGTCCCTCTGCTGTGGAGAAACGCTGGGAGAGCTGCGGGTGTTCAGCCTGGAGAAGGCTCCGGAGAGACCTTATTGCAGCCTACCAGCATGTAGAGGGAGCTTAGAAGAAAGACTGAAAAATATTTTTGTGCCAAGAGCTCTAGTGCCAGAGCAAGGGACAACAGTGCTCACGTACGCGAGAGCAGGCGTGGACTGCACATCACCGGAAGCTCTCAAGGCCGGGTTGAACGGTGCTTGAAGCAACCCGGCCTAGTGGGAGGTGCCCGTGGCAGGGGGGTGGGACTAGATCATCCTTAACGGGACGTTCCGACTGCAGTGCCCGGCAGTGAATAAACGGGAGCCTGAGTCTGCCCGGCCCCGGCCCCGCCTCCTCGCGGCCCCATCGCCCATCGCTCACCGCCCAGTCCGAGCCTCCGCCTCACCAACACCCCCGGCCCGGCCCGGCCCGGCCCGAAACGCCGCAACTGATTGGTCGCTGCGCTGTTATTGGGCGGGAGCCCACAGCGCCCTCGGGATTGGTGACTTTGTGCCATGTTGCAGGACAGCCATGGCGCCGAGGCAGCAGCTCCGTCGCGATTGCCTGGCGGTCACGTCTATCTTTCAAGCACCGCAGCTGATTGGTTCTTCTGCCGCGGGGGCGGGGCTCCGCCGGAGGCGGAAGCGGCGGCGGTGCGTTCCGGTGCTGAGGTGGCGCGGTGGGAGCGGTTTGGCGGCAGCGGGGTCGGCGGGGGTTCCTCGGCGGGTGAGAGCCGCCCCTCGGTGCTGACCCCCCAGCTGTGCTGCAGGTCAGTGCCTCCCTCCCCCGCCCGCCCTGTGCGGTCCGCGGACTCTGCCGCGCGGCACTCGGCGGCGGTCGCCGGCCGGGCTCCTTTCGTGGCTCTGCGGGGCCGGAACGGGTTCGCAGCTCCCTGGGGCCCGGCCGTAAGGGGCAGTGGGCCGGGGAGGGCCTCTCGTCTCGCTCCAGGCTTTGAGGCCTGGCCCAGTCGGCCCACGCCGGTGGGACGCTGCCGGCGGTGCCCCCAGGTACCGGGAGCGCAGCCCAGCCGGGGGAGGTTCGCACTCCGCGGGCCCGCCGCAGACATGCGGTCCGGTAAATCTGCGGGGCTGCTGGGGCCCGTCGGCACTGCCGCCACCCCCGTGGGGGCAGGAGCCGCCGCTCCCGGAACCCAGCAAGACGCTCCAGTGCTCCCCGTCGCTCCTGGTTTCTCTTGGAACCCCTCTGCACAGCGTGAGAAGTTTGGCCCAGGGCTTGTGTACAGCAGCAGTGCTTTTAATGTGTGTTTGATTTTAAACGAAGGGAAACGCAAGGAGTTAATTTCATTTATGTATAATAAACTTATAATAGAATAAATTAGGGAAAAACACTGACAAGTCATTCTTTGCTATGGCTGATACCTAGGGATAGAAATGTCTGGATTTATACCCTGCTTACTGCAGACTGTGCAGACTAGCAGTGGTCTTAGGCTCTTTGGGTCAGGGATGTGTATTTCAGAGGAAAGGAGCCTCCTCCAGATCACTGCTGATAGTCCCAGTGTTCAAAGTAAAGTCTTCCCAGCAAAAGTTCATTAGTCACAGAAATGCTGAGCAAAAGGTTATTTTCCACTACAGCTAGAATGTAGAGGATCCTGGCTCACATCTTGAGCGCAGCGACGGTCCTTGTGTTCTTCTGTTCATTACAGACATGGGAATCCATATGCCAGCGTGAGCCTGGGAGAGCACCAGTCTTGTCTCTAAAAGCTGCAGTGTTTGCTTTATTGAGGTGAGGCAGTGGAACACAGAATAACCTCTGTCCTTTGGTGTTTGTGGAGAAACTGGTTGGCATTGTATAACACCAGGATATTCCTGTCACAAGTCCTTGAGTCTAATGCACAGGACAGCCACCACCCTCTGTGCAGACTGCTGGCTTTGGGACAGAATTTAAAGCTACGTTATGCTTGTTCCTGGGTTTGTTTTCAGGGAGTGTTCAAAGAAAGCAGAGCCAAGCTCTTTACAGTGGTGTTTGGTGGCAGGATGAGAGGTTGTGAGCACAAACTGAGACACAGATTACCTCGATCATCAGGAAATGCTTTTTCACTCTGTGGCTTACTGAGCACTGGCACAGGTTGTCCAGGGAGGTTGTGAAGCCTCTGTCCTTGGAGATATTCAGAAGCTGCCTGCACAGCTTCTGTTTGAGCAGGGAGCTTAGTCCAGATAACCTCCTAACTTCAGTCAATCGGCGGTTCTGTGGTAAGATTCTCCTTGAGCCTTTTATATGTTGTCCTTCACTGAATTTGCTCCAACAAGTTCCCACCACTTGTTCTGGGGAGCCCAGAACTGGACACATTTCTACAGATGTGGCCTCACCAGTGCCCAGTAGAGAGGAAAGATCACCTTCCTCCTGACAATGCTCCTAATGCAACCCAGGATGCTGCTGCTGGCCTTTGTCATGATGGTGCACTGATGACTTAGGTCAGTTGTCCACTGCAATCCCCCGCCTGTTTCTGCAGTGCTGCTTTCCAGGGATGTGTTCTGATGGATGCTGTCCAGAGCAGTGGCCCACCTTGGCCGGTGTTTTCCCTGTTTACTCTACACAGACAGCTAACCTGTTGCTGTTTATTGGATTATAGAATCACTTTTTGTTCCCCGTTCACATACCTTGCCATATTTGGCTGACCTGAGAATATAAGTTAAAAGTGAATTCAAAAGACATGAATCTCTATGACTTGAGTCCAGGTTATTGAAGTCCACATCTCTGCAAATGGCTGCAGATGGTTCCTCTATTTGCATTTTCAAGGAGGCCAACTGTGAGGCAAACCCAGCAAGGCTTATTAGCTTGAGTGCGGTATCAGGTTAATGTGGCCAACCTGGACAACAGCCAAGGAATATTTTCTTAATCCAGGTATTCATGCTTGAAATTATAATGTCTGTAGCGTACAGGTATGTGCTGAGACCCATGCAGATGCCTAGATTCTGCGTCTTCTTCGTATTTCTAATACTGCTCCTAATAATTAATCTGTTGGTTCTCTCGGTCCCAGCCACCTGTTGTGCATTTGTGACTAAGAAGCTGTGGCCTAATGCTCAGTTGGAAGATCAGATCCATCCTCTTCAAGTGTTGAAGACAGTTAGAAAGAGGCATTCTTGCATTTAGATGGTTTTTTTCTAAAATGCACCACTGCCAAGACAGCAGGTTCGGTTCCTTATTGGGGCATCGTGGGAGTGATGGTTTACAAAGCTATAAATACTTTTTTATTCTTATAATGGATTCCAGACATTCCAGGTCTCTGAGTGAGTATCTCATATTACCACCTTGGTAAGCAGTTGATGTTGTCAGAAGAAATCTCCCAGCAGGAGCTGTAAAGCTGTACTATTCTGGAATTCCATGTCTCAGTCTCACCCAGGGCCAGCTGAGAAGTGAGCAAAGCACCAGGACTTGTTTCATTGACTGTTGTGTTGTTGCAGAATGGGAACAATCCTGGCATTCTGACTGTGCTTCTGGAGGAGTTGCATCACCTTGAGCTCTTTGCAGGAGCCTGTCTGAGGCCTGGCTTCTTGCTGCATGTCTTTTTGCTGCACTAACTGCTGCTCAAGTGTTTTATTCCATCAGCTGAAGAGACTGAGCTCATGCTATGCAGTGTGAAAAACCAGGGCATGTCTGCAAATCCATGTTCCCAAACAGAGCAGACTTGTCGCTTTTTATGCTTGTTGCAAATGACTGACTAACAATCCTGGAGTGTACTGTATAGGATGAAGGATGGGCTTGTTTCTTTATTATTGGATAATTTATTTTCTTCTTCTGTTTTTTGTTTTTTTGCTTCTCTCTCCATCAAAAGTCTTGGTTCATGCAACCTGTCAGTACTCAAGAGATAAAAAGGAATGGCAAGAAACACGCGTGTGTGACTGCTCTACCTTGGAAACCTTACTACCGAAGTAGCAGACCCATGAGCTCCTTAGAGCACGAAGCAGGTTAGTATTCACATGCTCTTCTGCTACTGATGCTAATGTGCATTGTCATGTTTTCTACTCCTGCAAGGTCATGTTTTCTACTCCTGCAAAATCAGGTGACTGCTACAGATAAGTAATGCGCTGCTCCTCTCCAGTCAATATTTTCAGACAATTAAGTGGCCATCTAAGACCAAAAATTTCCTTAGTAAGACAAAGGAGGTCAGGAATGAGAGTATCTGTGTAGCCAGCTTCAGGAGCCTACTTCTAGTGAGGCAGACACATCTTATTATATTAAAAGACTCAATTTGATGGCGATAATTTTAATAATGTATACTTGATCTTATAGCTAATGTGAGTTTGCCTAGTTTCAGTTTGCACTGCTGGAGCTTCTGTAATTGTACAAATTATTTTGCCACTTACAGGCATGGACAGTTCTGTGGCCTTTCTGTTCAGAGATGTCAAATGTCACGTGTGACCTCTTTTTATAGAACGCTAGAATGACGATTCTGTGATTCTTAAGGGACTTTGGGAGTTCAGTTGGTCAAATCATTTGCTCTTAGCATGTCTAACATCAAAAACCAGATCAAGCTGCTATGAGCCTAACACAGTATTTTAACATCTTTCCTGTGCATTTTTTCCTCTGATTGAAATTGCTTATGCTGCGACTTGTGTCCTCTGCCTCATGTCCATCTGATGTGGATCTGGTAAGAGGTGTGTGGCTCTGTCTTTAGCTACCTGATAGGTGGTTGTAGGGAGAACAGCAACTGTATCCCACTCCTCACCTGCTGTTCTCAGGGCTGAGCAAGCCCAGCATTCTTATACTCTCCACATGCCTTGTAACCCAAGCCCTGGTCATCCTGGGGGCTCTCTGCTGTACTTGATTCAGTATTTTGAAAGTGAGCACTCTACTTCAAATGTAGTCTTATAGGTGTGAATAGAGAGGAGTAATTGCTTTCCTCAAGCTGCTGCCTGCAGTCCTACCAAAACAGTTCAGTGTACACCTGACCTTTGCTGTGAGTGCACTGGTGGCTTGTGCCAAGCTTGGCCACCAGCCCTTTGAGCTTGTCTTCTGCAACACAGCTGTACAGCCAGTTGCTCCTCAGCATGTACCACTCATGCTTTTCCCATCCCAGGCATAGGCTTCTACCTTTCCTGAACTCCATGATGTTTCTATCCATCCATTTCTCCAGCCTGTTGAGATCCTTCTGGTTGGCAGCTCTATACCTTGGCTTATCAAAGGCTATTTGAACATAGTAAATTTAGTGAGGTGGAGTGCATCCCATCGTTTCAGTTAATAATGGAGAATTTAATTTGCTGCTCTCCTCAAAAAGACAAGTTATATGCTGCTGGCTGGTACTGCTGCATGTTTTTTGGTTCTTCACTGCCACTTGCTGGATTAGTTTGCCTCCTGAATTTCAAGGAAAGGAAAGAAGGTATGCTAAGCAGGAGCCAGGGAGTATATGTCCTCTCCAGACTATTCCCCCATATCAAGGTTCTGTCCTGTATGTGACATGCAGAGGTCTCATCATCTCTCTAATGTGAAACAGTTGCATCTATTTAGAAAACATCAAGGCTCGGTCCATTATTTCCACTACTTATTAGCAGAAAGCAGATTTTATGTTACAGGCCGTGTTTGGCCTGTAGAGAAATGACTTCATTTAACAATCATCCTTCTTTTCAGTAAACTGAACAGATCCTGGCTCTGTGATGTCATTGTTAAGAAAGATCAAGAATGAACTATGACGGTGACTTGGCATCTACATGTATTTTTCAATCATACATGTAGAGCAGTGCAGGAATCTTCATGTGTCTTGATACCAGCACATCCTCTGCTCTAATGTTCAGAGGGTCCAGCTACTCCTGTTCATGTGACTGCTTTTTTCTTTTCCTGAGGTTTTACTTTGGCTTTTCTCTCTTGGCAAAGGAGATTAATCCCCTGTAAGCCAACTGCAGTAACGTTAGAGATCAGCATATGGGAGCTTATTCTTCATAGCAGTTTTGACTCTGGAAATGTATTCTGACTCTTGGTTTTGTTTTAGGCTCAAGATGCTGAGCCGTTTGTCAGGTTTAGCAAGTACTGTTTTACAAGAGTTGTCTGGGGAGGATGGCAGTGCGGTTACTGAACCGTCTATTGCTGTAAGTACAGTGTTATCTAAAGACTTTCAGATCTTATTGACAATTAGTTTGGGGAATGTAGCTCATTGGACTTCAGTGAGAAGTGTCTCCTGCTTCTTCCTTGCTGAGCACTAGACTGAGCTGTCATTCCACTCTGCGTTTCTTCTACTCCTCACCTCTTAAGTCAGCATTTCTGTTGGGCAGGCCATAATCTCCTCAGTTTCCACATCTCAAGGTGACCCTAGGAAACAAACTAGAATTAGGGTGAAGAAAGACTTTTAAGAGTAGTAGTGGTTTTGTGTAGCAGAAGGGGAAGCTCTGCCTGGTTGGGTGACAGTGGGAGGCTTCATCTCTGTGCTGCCCTTTGGTATTGAGACAGTGGATCGTGTGCGAGGGTGCCCCTCGTTTCAGATTTGTTCATGTGGTGTTCAGCAAGGTACTCTTTGTTTTTATGTGTTGGCTTACAAGTTTTCTGAGCTTTGCTCCTGGTTTCATCAAACTGTGTGTTTCTATAGGCTCCATGAAATGCCTGCAGGGAGCAGAGTGCAGCATTTAGGAGTGGAGCTGAAGATACCATGTGGATGCTCTGCTGCAGGCTGTTTATAGTTTTTTTTTCCTTCAGAACACTCATTTTGTTTCAGGTACAAGCTTTGCAGTCAGAAGCAGAAAGCATGGAGGAGGCCCCTGAGGAGCTGTTGGAGCGCCTAGCCCAAACAGAAAAGCTAGTTGTTCAGCTGAAGGACTTGCTTCGAGAAAAGGATGCGCTGCTCCAGGAAAAAGAAACTGTATTCAAGGTACCATTTCTTTCCCTGGGGACCGAGAGTAAAACACTGCTTCAGTTTTCTGTGCAAGCCAATCTCTGGTTTCTTTTGAACATGAGATACCTGCATGATGAATGGCATCAGTTCCAGAGAATTATTGGAATTTGAAGAATGGACCCTAACCCAAGAGATGTAGGATATCTTCTGTTAGTTTGATTGGGTTAATTTAGTCTAGAGTAGATAATTTACATCCAAGTTACACAGCATTTTGTCTCAGAGCTCTTTGAGGCCCATACAGATTCCCAGTGACTCTAATAAATACTAATACCTTGTGTGAGGTTGTTCTTTCCCCACTTCAGAGAGTTTGACACAGAGTAGCCTGTGCTGCACTCATCCACTAGTCCAGTGGTTTTATGACACATTCCCAAAGGTACCTGTTGCCTACCCTGAGGAATGGTGAGAGCGTGGTTACTTGAGATAGTTCTGAAGGACTGCATATAGCAGAGGAAGTCAAACCGAGTTTGCATTCGCTGCTGGGTGAAGTGCCTGTGTGCTCTGTCCCTTGAAAGGAAGCACTGGGACAGAAGCTACAATTCTGGTATTTGCAGTCAGGGTTAAACAGAGTATGGCAGACTGTTGAGCTGCATAGCCTTTCAAAGTGGTGCTTCTTGGGTAACAGCACTGGAGTCTGAGGTGCAGTCAGTTTGTGTCTTCCTCTTACAGAAAGAGCGAGAGGCTGCGGATGCGAAGCTGATGAAACTTAAACTTCAAGCCAAAGCCAAACTGGCCTGTCTGAACAAGCGCATCGAGGAGCTGACTGAGAAGGGATCAGCACTGCCTACACAGGCCTTAGCAGAAGAGCTGGAGTATCCCAAGGTTAGGAGAACGGGCCGCTTAAAAGATGTAGCTTCTATTGATAACCTGGTACTGCCTGGTGTTTCAGGTCACAGTGAGCCAGCAGGGCCTATTTGTCTCATGTGCAGGATATTAATAGTTCCAGCAGGGATGTCTATGCCTGTGCTGTAGGAAGCCTATCTGTCCAGCTTCCTTGTACTGCAGATGCCCTTGGAGTGCTCACCTTGATCTCCTCAAGGGCATGGGCTAGTTTCCCTTTGCATAACTTCGGTAATCCACTGTAGCCAAACTCTTTCCTGCAGAAACTATGTGTCTATCTGAGCTATGAATTTCAAAGTGTTACCTTGTCACATCAGTACAGCAAAGGTTGGCTGGAGTACGAGAACAGAGGTAAGGAGGTCATTGAAACTGGACAGCATGAAAAAATGAAATTTTTTTTTTCCAGTCGTGGAGCTTCCTGAGCCATCATTAAGTTTTAGGTTGACAAACCATAATCGTGTAACACTAGGTAAAAACTGAGGGGAAAGTGTCCTCTATGAAGACATTAAAGAGGCCGTTAGCTGCTAAGTAGAAGCTCCCACTGGAGCTGGTAATTTTTGAAAACTTGACTATGTGATCAGCAGAACAATGTTTTCTTTAAAAAGTTGGTAATATTATGGAAGGGAGATGGGGTAGAAGTTCATAATGGTTTCCAGACATCAGATGGTGTTCATTAAACCAGAGAACATAAAGGCCATTTCAGACATTGAAAAAATATTAAAATACTAGCGGAAACAATAAAAGGTGCATGTGAGAGCTGTCAGATGAGAGGTGACTACTAACAAAGTGAAGATTGGTTCTATGACTTGTGCTGACTATTTTTGATTGAGAGCATCATAAAATCATAGAAATATGCTTCTGTAATTCCCAATACCAAGTTCAGAACCTTTTTCAATGCAAAGCACCATCTGGTTTCATACATGAAGAATTAGATGATCTCAAGGACTGACATAATAGAAAAATAAAGCAAAATTTAACCAGGGCATGATCAAGCATTTCTGGTGTCATGACGCTGTATACTGCAAGGCCATGAACAACATTCCCTGGCTGCAGAGGCCAGTGGAGACTGCAGAGGCAGTTCAGCTGTGTCACTTGACGTTGCTGTCCCAGTGCTGAGGCTCTTTTTTAGTTTATATGCAGCATGTGTGTGTAACATCTGTGTGCTACTACATGACTTTGTGTAGACTTGCCTTTGAGGACTGGTGAGTGTTCTTGCTTCAAAATTCAAATTCATCAGTTGAAGAAGGCAAAATGAGAGAAAGCTTATCATCAGTTAATCGGTGCAATATAGATTTTTAAAAGAGGCGTTATCTTTTTTACATACCATTCTAGCTATTCTACTGAGAGTGGCAAGGCCTTGTGTGGAGTGTTGTCATGTTCTGCTCACTTGGCATCAGGAAAGATAAATTCTGAGAGCAGCAGGAGACTTTCTGTTCTCCCATTGTGTTAGTAGCTGCACTTGGGAGACACTCAAACAGCTTGGTTATTTAGTCAACCAGAGTCAGAGAGGAAACGTCATTTCTTTCTATAGTTGTATGAGGAAGGTGAGCATCAAAAAAGTGGGAGAACTGTTAAAGGATAATGCAGGTGAATGGATGAGTGTAAATTAGCCATTAAGAAATATGGCCTTCTCATTAGAGGAATGAGGGCTTGGGACAGTCTCCAGTGGACATGGTAAGGACCAGAGCCGTGTTTGGTTTGGATTAGAACATAGTTTGAGTGAAGTTATCTTAGGGCAGTTACCTGCAATATAATGTATTTGACCCAGAAAGCACTAGCTTCTTTCTTGCAAGGTTAGACCTACTGAGAAGCTACAGAGTCCTTTATTTACACTTAGTAGATGCTGTCTTGAGTAATGAGGGTATTTCCTAGACAGTTACTCTGCCATTTGAAGGTGAAAATTCTAGGTTGGGGTTGCATGTTGTGCTGAAGTATTAAATATTAGCAAAGGGCTGGTTTTTTTCCTCTCTATGATGTGGGCCCTGTGGGAAGGCTGTATTTTTAATACACTAATTAGTACTACTACTTCCTGGGCTTTTAGCAGAGTGCCTTATTTTGAGAAGAATGGAAATATCATCTTATCTCTTTCTATCAGATAGTATTTGTATACAGAACAATTGAGGCTCCTCTCAAACTTCTGAAGTGGGTAAAGATAAATTATATTCAGATCGAATAGCTTATACATTTTGTAAAAACATAATGTTTAAAAGCTTGAGCTCTGAGAACTCTGTGGCTGTGCTACTGTCCTTAATTGTGGCACTCTGTGTGCTGGTCAGCGTAAGAGGCTTTTCCAAATCTGACCATAAATATCAATCCCAAAAGCTAATTACAAGTAAGCAAACTAATCCACCCATCATCTCCCCTAGCAACCCCTCTGCCCCAATCTTATACGTTATGTATATCCCTGGCTTCTTAGAGCTTCCTGCGTCTCTGTTCTTTATTTTTCTATCCTGTTCTATTCCTAAACTTAAGTGCCATTGAAGCTTCCTTGTCTGTCTGTTCTACCTCCTGCCAACGACCTTCTCCGTAGGTGAAACATCTTTTGAGGAACAGTAGCCTCTTATTCTTATTACACTGATTTATAAGTACTTCTAAAAACCTTCATAATATTTTCAGAATGGATTTAAAGACATAAGTACTCTGCAGAATTCCTGTGTTCTTGATGGTATTTGACCCAATACCTGTCACAAATAAAATGAAAGAGGTGCATTTTATATATTTTCAGTACAAAATACCCAGCACTGAGTGCTCACAGTGCTGAGATGAGAATGTAGAGCTGGTTTGTCTGCTCAGGGATGGGTGGTGAGGGACCTGCCCTCACCCAGGTGTGAAGCACAGCTGTGACTTCAGGGGCCTGCCCTCACTTAGGTGGAGAGACAGAGAGAAGAGTGCAGGTGTGGTGTGCTGGGCTGGCTGAGTAGACACAGCCTAAGCATGTGTTTTATGTGAAATGTTTATATTTCTTGGTCATAAACAGAGGATTTAAGTGCTTCAGAGTGGAGTAGAACTGATAATTGCCTGTTCCCTTTGCTTGTATCTAACAAGTCCATTGCTGTTAATCCTGTAGTCTAAAGAGATTTCCATGGGCATTTTCTGTAGTCTAGAACATCTACCCCTTTGTCACATGGAGAATATTCTTCTATAGCTAATTTAAAAATGTTTTTATTTCTGGTATTAGAGAACTTTGTGATGTTAAAAAGCCTCACAGATCAGGGTAGTCATATAATAAATTAGGTATTGTAATGTATTTAATAATCTTATTTGCCTTAGTTTATATAGTGAGCAGTCATGGACTGTTAGCTGTTCCAAGTGCTTTGACATTTCCCAATTAAAGGCATCTTGTGCATATCTACACAGAAATAAGGAAAATAGTTACTGAACATAGGACAACTTCATTTAGAGAAACAAATGAAATGTAAAGTTAAGAAATGAAGCAATGTAGTAAAAATAAGCCTTTGATTAGGAGTCAAGAGTGCAGTAACATTCTAGTATATTTTTAAAAATTAATTAATTTATTCAATTTATTAACCAGTAATACTGATAAGTTTACTTCTGTTCCTCTTCTTCCCACTTTTTTCTTCTTGCAATGTCAGAAAAATGAAAACACAAGTGAGGGGCACAGAGAGGAAGTGGAAGTGCTGAAAGAGCAGCTCAGGGAGCGAGAGGAGACTGTTGAGGACATGAAGAAACAGCTGGCTGTAGTCAAAGTGAACCTGAAAGATGCTGAAATCAAGTATGCAAAACAGGTACAGAAATTTTTCTTTGTTCATCAGTCTGTGTTTCCCACCTCACTGCTTAAACTAGTATGCTGGAACAGAATAGTGCTTACACAGCTGGTCTTCAATTCCCTTACCTCAATTTTTTCAGTTTTGTTCCTCCTCAAATCACCTAGGTCCATCAATTTCACTGCCTTTGGTTCCTCCTCTAAACATTACCTAAGACTTTCACAACCCCCAAATGATCTTCTCTTCCCCCCCCCATGTTCTGCCCCCAGACCAGAACCGCCCTTGGTGCAGCAGGTGCTCTGCAGGTAAGAGATGGGTTTCACCCGTGGACAGGGGGACTGGTGGCTCTCTGAGAAGGGTGGAAACGGTCCCTGGAAGGGCCTAGATAGGGTGTCCCTTCCTCTGAGTCAGAATTTGGGTTCTTCTCTGTCTGCCCTTGCTGTTCTGTGATGGCCTTTGCAGTAGCTGGGGCAGAGTGTTCTTCCAGCTGCCAGGCCTGCCATCTCCTATCTGTTCTGCTGTGGGTGTGCAGGGCAACTTCTTATCACAGAATATAACAGCTTTAATGATACGTTGTAGTTATTTATGGAAAGATTTTTTTCAATATGCTAAATTGCAGGTTTAGCTTTTGAACTGTGAATTGGGCTGCATCCCACACAATTAAAATCCCAGAAGTTTTATGAACTGTTAATTATATAGTAATCATTTATTTTATTATTCCGCATATTTGTAGATGAAATTCTATGCTTTTTGCTTTCTGGGATCTGAAATATTAGCAGTTATTAGCAGTTATGTTAGTAGGATAAAGACACCAGGTAAAAATACCATTTGACCAAGGTATAGGATTGTCAAGCTGAAAACTCCATCACAAATGCAATATGCTGGTGCATGTTGAAAGCAAGCCTGTGTGTCTGTCAGGTTCATAACCTTGTTGGTTTGTTTTCATTTTGTGGCTTATGTTTTCAGCTGAGTTCCCTGCAGGAGGTGATTCAGGAGAAGGAAGCTCTCCTGGAAGAGCATGTGCACCAGCATCAAGCTGAATTACTCAAGAGGGTGGTGCAGTCAGATCTGGAAGTAGAGATGCAACAGGTATATTTGATATAATAATCATATAATGGGAGGAGGAAGGAAAAGTAAATTTACCAGAAGACACCTTGCAAGAGCAGTTCTCATTAAAGTAACTCAGAAGGGATAAGAAGAAAGATGCTTTGATTGTTTGGAGTTTTTTGGAATGCTGGTTGGGACTTTGAGTCCTAGCTTCAATCTTCTGGTTTGCTATCAGTTGAAGAGAAGGAACAGTTGAATAAAGTGTGAAATTATTGTGCTTCAGTTCCCTATTTGTGAAGTAAAGTGAGCTCCTCCTACTGCACCAGGACTCCAGAATTGGTGCCAACAAAAATGAGTTAATTCAGGCTGTCAAAGTAACTGTGTTACAAAAACGAGGTGTATGGAGGAAACCTGGTAATCTAAAGTTACACTGGTCTCCCCAGTCCTGGCATAGCCTTGTCTCTCTCACAGAACCTGTGCACACTCCAGAGAAAGCTCGAGGAGAAGGAAGCAGCTCTGTTAGGACGAACTCAGGTGGTAGAACTGCTGCAGCAGGAGTTACACACTGCTGAAAAACAAAACCAGGTACCTGGTCATGCTTTGTATTGCTTTCCTCTGTGTGTGTGTGTATGGTGGATGGGGCCCTTGTCAGTAGCTCGGAAGTTACCAATTAGGTTTTTTTTTGGTACCACGTTTCCATCATGAAATCAGCTGGGGCGTCCCTCAGGTCGGGCGTTAGAGCTGCAGGTCTGCGTGCACAGCTTAGAGCAGGTACAGGCAGACAGTGGGGAGCTGCAGCTGCCAGCCCTAGTGATCCATGTTCTGGGCAGGTGCACAGGGTCTACATCTGTCCATGCCCATCCTGCTGACTGTACTTTCGAAGCCAAGTACACAAACCTTTGCCAGAAGCAGAAGTGCCGAACACAGTGCTGCTGAAGCCTCGGAGTTTCTGGACTGCAGTGTCCAGGCCAGATGAGAGCAGAAACAGCTGTCCTTTGGGATGTCTTGCTGACAACTTGCTTATATGGTGACACAACTTGTGGAGTGGGAGTGCCTCTCGCTTCATCAGTTTGGAGTGTGAAGAGGATGAGATCAAGTCTGTGCGTATGTGACTATATATACATGTGCTCCTCGAGACAGGTCGGTTTGCAAATAGAGGATGAGCGTGTTTTTTGTTTTTCCAATATCTGAACTTCTGAAAATTCTCCATCCCTTTAGAAGAGACTTACACTGAATCAGTCTCATTCGTAGGCTGCATGATCTCCAGCCAGTCTATTTCTGACCCTCACTTTGATCATTTTTTCACACTTGTGCCCCACATATTTTCTTTTCCTCTGTGTCCCAGCCAGGCACAATGGTGGGTCCTCTTACTACCACAGAGAGGTAAAGAACCTCAGTGAGCTGACTTGTACTCGCTACTGACTGCATGTTTAGCAGGGTGTATCATGGGGTGGTGGCATGGATATCTTCATGAACTGATTATTGGGCTCCCTTGGCTCCTCCTCGGTGTCTTTGCCTTCCCTCATACATTCTGTGGTCTGAAGGAGAGTTGGTATAGGTACAAACTTGAGGCCATGTGGCTGAAGCCTACCTATAAAGTAGAAGGAGCTCCTCATCAGTCTCCTCCTGAAATTAGCTATGCTGACCATCCACAGCTCCAGGAGGAGGAAGTTTCACAACAGGAGTTTGGGCAAGTGGAGGGTTTGTTTCTGTCTCTTGGTCACCCAAAATCTCTGGTCAGTATTGACGAGCCTTCTGAGATCTTTCTTAAAGCAGTGGGGTACTGTGTGGAGCCCTCTGTTATCTCCAGATTCATATTTCAGCATTCCCCTTTCATATACACACTTTTCTTCTGGTTTTTGGTTTTTTTTCTTTTTAATTCTACTCTGTAATTGTTGAGTTCTCCCTCATTTGTTTTAGCCCTTCCTCTCCTGTCTGGGAAGTTTGCTTTCTTCTAAAAGAGAACTCCCGGTCACTGTTCTATTGCTTCTTTCCTCTAAATTCCCCTCCTCTAAATCAAGACTTCCTTTTTCTTTACCACAATGATGAGGATTTGTTTCTCCCAACATTGCTTTCTTGAAATTTCCAAATAGTGGGGCAGTTTCTTTCTAACAAATTGAAATTTCTGACATGTTTTTTTCCTCCCTTCTGCTACTCAGGTATTTTAAAAGAATTTAATGAAAACCTTAAAATGTAATTCAGGTATTTTGCTTTGTCAAGGTATTTAACTAGTTGAGAGAGAAATTAATTTCTGTACCATTTTACAGACGCTCCTGGATCAGTGCCAGAAGATGGAAGTGGAACTAAGCTCCATGAGGGATGTGCTAGAGGCAGAGAGACGAGGGTCTCAGGATCTCAGGGAGAAGATGGAGCTGGAACTAGCTGAGAGGAAGCTGTCCTCCCATCGCTTGCAGGAGGAGGTGCAGCATCTCTCCGAACAGCTGGAGGAGGCAAGAAGAGCTCAAGCTGAACTGGAGGTGAAGTATAAAGACCTGGAACAGGAACACAGGCTGGAAGCAGAAGACAAGAAGCGGCTGCTCAGTTGCCTTCTGGTGGCTGAGCAAGAGCTGCCACGTAGCTGTGCTGCCCTCGGAGCTGAGAAGGAGCCGCTGAAGCGGGATGCTGGGCAGCTCTCGGTGCCGCCTGTGGGACACGGAGCTGCAGCGCACGGAGCGCGGGGTGAGCCAGCCTGGCACTTCGGTGGAGCAGCTTCTCAGGAGCCGAAGTAGCGCTGGGTTGCCTTGGTTTGGGCTTTGTTTTTATAACAGCTCGTAAGAGTGGCTTGATGTAGCAATTTGTAATTGCACAGGGACACGGGAGTGGTGGTGCTGTCTCAGACTAAGGGGGTCTAGTTTGATCCCACTGTTCTGTCTTTGGCAGCTGCAAGAGGAGCAGAAGCACGGGGCAGCATATATGGGGCTTTGTTTGTGTACTGTCCCAGCCTCTTGTCTTTTGGGGCTTGTGGATTTCTTGAGCTGGATGTATTTTTTAGTTGATTTTATTGATTTGTTGGATTTTTTCCATCAACATGTAAGTCCTTTTTAGATGTGCCATGTTCTTCACAGTCTGAATTTCTACTGAAATTATAAGTAAAACAACCAAGAAAAACAAACCGTACCATTTTCCCCAAAGACCTGTGTTAGAAATAATGACATTGATCTTGCCTCAAGCTCTTATTTCAAATTGATTTTCTTCCAGCTTCTTTATGGCCCAAAGCTGAAGCAGTGACTAAGAGAAAATGGATTTCGTAAACTATTGTGCATGTGTGTAAAATGGACATAGTTTGGCAAAAAAGACAAGAACAGACCTTAACTCCCCTTTTTCCCCTCTGTCAGATGAACTTGCACAGAAATCTGAAGAATTTGTCTGCTGTCAGGGTGAGCTGAAATCCCAGCCACAAGTGCAGCTCTCTGAGCTGAAGCAGCAGGTATGATATTTTCAAATGATTCTCATGATTTTTTCTGGCATATTTAGGAACTGAGGCCAAATTAAATGTCTAGAAATCCTTTTTTTATCATGCATTGCTTGAGATATTATTAATTTTATTAATTCTTTCAGCTGATAGGCAGGCATGTTACAACTACAGAAGCCTGGAAAGAAGTAGAAGTCAATTTGAGTAATTTGAAAGTTGCCAGTTGATTTTTTAGAAAGTTAACCAAATGATCAAAGACTACTATGTATCTACAAATTGTATTAAAATTTATCTTTCTTCCCTCCATCCTGTTTAAACAGGATGAATCAACTTCACAGGAAAAAATAATAGATCAGGAAGACCAGAATGAGATTTCATTCCTACCCACCGAAAACTTGGAAAGACAGAAGACAGAAGGTCGTATGATTACTATTTTAATATTCTTAATATATTTAAGTATCATTCTAGAATTAGTTGGTATAAAGTAAGATATAGCTGAAGTGATAGCTTTCCCCGGTACAAAATCATCCTTTACCAGGTCAGGTTGCTCAGAGCCCCATCCAACTTGACCTTGAAGTTCATGTCCAGTGATGGAGCAACCGGCAGCTTCTCTGGGCAATCCAAAGAGAAGCAGCCCTCTTGAAAGGCCACAATAAGTCCTCTCCAGGCTGAACAACTACAGCTCTCTCAGCCTTCTTCATGAGAGACATGTTCTAGCCCTCTGATCATTTTTGTGGTTTCTTCTGGACTCACTCCAGCAGATCCACGTCTGTCTTGTACAGGGAACCCCAGAACTGGACACAGTGCTCTGAGTGGGGTCTCACAAAAGCAGAGAAGAAGGTGAGAATCGTCTCCCTCAGCCTGCTGCCCACACCTCTCCTGGTGCAGCCCAAGATATGATTGGATTTCTGGGCTGCAGGCACACATTGACAGCTCCTGTCCAATTTTTAGTTTACCAGAATCCCAGAGTCGTCGTCTTCCATCTGTTTTCAATCCATTCACCCTGCAGCCTGTGCTGGTACAGGGGATTGCCCCAGCCTAGGTGTAGGGCCTTGCACTTGGCCTTATTAAACTTTTCTCTGCACAAGGGCCGCGTAGTTGCATTCCCCAAGCTTGTCCTGGTCCCTCTGGATGGCGTCCCGGCCCCGCAGCAGGAGCAGCCGCTCAGGCCGGTGTCACCCGCAGATGTGCCAGGGCTGCGCTCCGCCCGCCTCTCCCTGTCACCGGTGAAGCCACCAAGCAGTACCGGGCCAGCATGGACTTCTGTGGGACCTGCTTCCCACCTGGATGTTGAGCCATCCGACTGCAGCTCTTTGCACACAGCCACGCAGCCAGTTCCTTACCCCACCTAAGGGCCCCGCTGTCAAACCCGTATCTCGGCAATTTAGTAGCAAGGCTGTTGGGGAGACCGTATCAAAGGCCCTACAGAAATCCACCTTCCAATCGGGTATCACGCCCCAAGCCACAATTGAATACGTTCAAAATGCACCTGGAAAACTTTAATCATCTTTCTTGAAAAGCAGGTCCTCCCTCTACTGAAAGGAATTCCACCTGGAAAATGCAGTGACTCAGAGCTTCACTGTCATGTTACTTGAAACATCTTTCCCAATGCATGTTTAGCTGCATGTTTACTTCAAAACAAGCTTTTGTTGTTGTAATTCTGTTTCCAGTGGATGTGTTGAACACTTGATTACTGACTTTTTCTTTGTTCTTAAACACTGGGAGATGTAATTTCTTTTCAAAACTACCAAAATATTAAATGAAACATAAAAAATCATCATATTTTTTGTCTGCTATATAGGTTCTAAAAACCTTGTTACTCTTTCTTGTGTCGTGAATGTCAGTCTTAATTAAAGTGGGATGCCTAAAGCTGCCCACCGTAATCCATTCCTGACTTGAATAGATTGAAATGAAAATTTATAGATAGTTGCCTTATATAATTTTTGATGCTTTTCAAGCAGACCTCAACAAATACCTTCAAATTTCAAGCTGTTGTTTGAAATGTAAAAGTTCGTGAAATCATACAGTCTTTTCATTTCCATGGGTTTAGCAGTGCATTAGACCAGAATATCTGTAACTCTCTACATCTGTATGGATTCCTTGAACTTTTCTTGAGGCAGCTCTTTGAGTGATTGAAGGTCTCTCCTCCTGCTACATAAGGGAATATTGTATGAGGCCTTCCATAGTTGTGTTGGTGGAAAAACTACAGTATAGTATGAATCATTAAAGGAAAGCCATTATCACAGGAAACACAGACTGCCTTCCAACTGCTGGAATTCACAAGACATTCATTTGAGCTTCCTCAGCTTCCATAACACTTAGCAAATACAGTTTTGTGTAATCAATTGTATGTAGAAAAGGGTTTAAAGGGGTACAGAAGAAAACCTTGTACTGTATGTTGATGGTGTATGTGTCCTCTCTGCATGCTCAGAAGTGAAAAGTACAGAAATTCGTACCCCTAAGAGAACTGTTTAACTTGGTTCTGACTTTTATTTTACATATATATTAACGTATTTTTCATATCGTCATTGCTAGTTAACATGTTCACAAAAAAGGGGTGTGTTTTTTAATGCTTCTAAGTTGGTATTTCTAGGGAAGACATAGTATTTGTTGCTTTACTGGCTCCTATATTAAAAAGCTGAGGCATCACCTAATACATTAATCAGAATTGAGATTAATTACAGGATGTGTTTTTCTTGTACGTTTATAATGATTTCTCATTTTATTTTTTCCAAATGAAATTTGAAACATTTTGCTACAATAGTTCTTTCTTTCCTCTCCTTTATAAAAAGGTTTCTTAAAACTTGAATCTCTATTACCTGTCTTTCAGTATGTCTGTATGACAGCAATTGTTCTTTTCTAAGAGCTGCTTAAAACAGCATGTTGGTTGTGTTGTTGACTCTAAAAAAAACCAAACTCACATTATCCCATGTATCCAGTGTTACGTATCTCTACTACATAAGTGTTATTAACAGCCACATGTCCTTTCTCGAAAGCTCCTGGAGGAATATCCTGTTGCTGTCTAAAGCAGAGTCTTAAGTTTCAAAGAAATTTTTTGTGTTTGAATGTTTCAGAAATATCACATTTGCAACTTGTTCTCCAGGAGTCTCAGCAGGAAGCTGTGATAGTCCCAGATGATGAAGAACAGGTAATGATTAAGCAGCTGAAATAAGCTAAAACTAAAATAGGTCAAGGACTGGCCTTAAAACAGCTAAGCTGTCATTTTTTATCAATCCTCTTTGGAAGGTTATTATTAACTGGATTAATGGGGAAAGACAGAAATAGTTTCCAAATACTGCTTGCACTGTGTTTGTGACAGACTGTGTTTCCCTTTGCTGGCTCTGTGGATTTCTTGTGTCCTTCATCCACCCAGTCCACATTTGTGCTATTTTTTCCCTCTGGTGAGTTAGGTTTTCAGCAAAACCATGGGCTAAACTGAGACAGGTCTCTGGAAATAAAATTCCAAAGGCTCAGCTGTTGTTATATAAGATGCCTTTCAAACCAGCCCTGTCCGTTCCCAGTGCCCTGACGGGCAGCTGGCCGACTGACTGGGGGGAGCTGTGTGCCCCTTGAGTGGGAGCCAGGTGGGCACTGTCCTTGTGCTTCTCCGCCGTGTCCAGCTGCAGGTACAAGTGCAGTCAGGCTGTTGTTGGGAAGAATGCAGGATTGGGAACCTGCTGCTTGGTTTGATGCTCACCATGGGGAGGGAGATGACAGCCTCTGTGTATCTGTACCGAGGATTCGCTGTGGAACTGATTGTTAGCTTAGAGCAAGGTCTGGCTCCTTGCAGCCTGCTCTGCTGGCCCGTTCTGTCCACAGGGGGAAGGTTAATGCTGTGTTTTATCTAATCCATTCCTCTCTGTCAGAGGGTTTGTATATTACTGTGAAGTATTGAGGTAAAAGTTGGTATTTGGAACCAGAGAAACATTTGGAGTCATTCACCCTGCTTGACTCAGACCCTGACCTTCCAACTGCCTGCAGTCAAGCTGTGAGCTGGTAGATCAGTGGGAATGTGCACCCACCCACACGTAGTCTTTTCAAGGGCAGATAGAAGCATTCGAGCTATTTTCTACTGCCCCTTTATAGACAGTGGAACAATCATGTTCTTTAGCATATGACTCACCTGGAACAAGGTGAATGTTTAAAACGGTTCAATGAAAACAACCCTGGAATTGTCCATTTCAATGTCTTCATTATATAAAGAGTCCAACTAAATAGCTTGCATCAAAGTTTTTACACTTGGACAGCTATTCCTACCATTTGTGCACCTGAGCCATGGCATTAGGCCAAACAATGTAGTTACCCAAACCCAGGTTAAGGATGTCTAGCAGTTAAAAGGTCCTTGTGGGTTTATTTGTTTGTTTGTGTGGTAGAGCCTAGCATAACTTTATTAGGAAGACTCCAGGTTCTTTATCTGCTGGAGCAATGAGGCACAGACTGACAGACTTCTCACCTTCTCTGCTTGAGTGGCGAGTGAAAGGTTATGATACTATAGTTAGTGCCTTTGAAGTAGTGAAGATGGAAGAGAAATCATCCCGAGGTGGGAAGGAAGTTATTTAAATCATTGCATCCATTGATATGTTAATCTCCTGAGATATATCGTAGTCTGTTGCTTAACGTCAAAACCAATGTCTCTTTTTTATTTTATTTAATTTATTTTCAGTAGGCTTCAGAGTTGTGTCCAAACTTGGGACTGATAGATTTTACTTAGAGCTTGGCAGAGCAGTAGACAGCTAAGAGAGCTGTCTTCTCATACCAGGATCCTGGCTCAAAGCTCAGTGTTTTTTCTTCAACCCACAGAGTAAGAATATTGGTCCTGAGGCAAAACTGCAAGACTTGGAGACTGTGGAAGCTCCAGCCTCATATGTAGACTGCTCTTCTGCTTCTACAGGTGAGGACACAGAATAAGGCATGTGACAAGAGAACTGTGGAAATCTGAGAAGTTTCAGGGACAAATCTTAAGATGATTTAGATTTAGAAAGAGGAGGTCTGAGGTCAGAATCTAAAGATGATAATCTACAGAAGGCAGTAAAGATTTACATGAGGTAGAAGAGAACATTCTAATGTGGAATGGGTGGGATATACCAGAAGAGAAGAAAAAAGTGGTTGCTAAGGTTAGAAAGAGAGAAAGGTTTGAAGGAGTGTGTTTGTAGATGCAAAGACTGATATGTAAGGCACAGAAGAGAATTAAGATAAGATGAAGAACTGTGTTTTTCTCTGCAAGCCAGTAAATTTCTTTTTGTGTCTGGAATTAGTTCCCCCCTGCATCCCACATGAAAAAAAATACTGTCAAACCAATCTATTACCTGGTTCTCTTGGCTCTTTGCTCTTCATCCTTCTGCAGGGCTCAGCAGTGCTGTGTACAGGAGATGCCAGCACGCAGCAAACACAGGGAGCTGGCACAGAGCTATATTGCAGCTGCACGGTCTGAATTACTGGCTGCGGTTAAACCACAACAGGATGTCTGTGCACTGCATAGATTCAAACTCTGGGTTGTTTTTTTGTGTGCTTGGTTTGCCACCCTTTTTTTTTTTTGTCTTTTCTCACCTTCTATAGAAGCTCCAGTCCCATTTACTGTCCCTTCACTTACCTACTGACTTTACCTGCAAGTCATTACACTGATGGTGACAAGTGTACATTTCTCACTAGGTGTGTCAGGAAAGCTGGTGAATTCTGAAGTGCAGAAGCCTTTTGGTGACACTTTCGTGCTCTCTGAGGTACACATGCAGTCCAAAACCCTTTTGGTCTCAGTATTGCATGCATTTGCAGATATGAAAACTTGAATTTAGTTTAAAAGCCCCAAAGGGTTGGCTTTTTTTAACTTCCTGTGACTTAAAGTGGTTGTTGCATTACAACAGCAGACTTTAAGAGAAGCTCTTCTCTAATGGTTCCCCACGAATTGTTTCTGCCCTCCAAACTGGTGAACAGCCTTTACAATGCAGCGTGTTGACTTATTGGTGGGCTGTAGATCTAGGCTTTCTGGGGAGGATTTGTGACTGTTTTTCTTTTGTAATCTGTTTTGGGGGATGGGAAGAAACCTTGAGATAGTTATTTGGAAAAAGCCAAGCACTGTGTTGCAGGTGCTTTGTCTAGTGCTTTCACTTTGAACATGGACGCAGATTGGAATATGGGCTTCTATCCTGCTTCTTTGCAGTGTTAAATGGGCAGATAGTCTTTGAATAAGGAGGTTTTGTTCCCTATTCTGCGAATAGGATGCCATGAAAATGTGGCTGGTTAAGTACACTAGAGGGCTTGTGAGAATCACAGGAGAACTTAAACAGTTCAGTCACACTATCTTGTAATCAAGAGAGAAGGGGTAAAAAGGGAACAGGAAGTTGCTCTTATGGTCTGATCCTAAAGCCAGAATCTTTCATGCTGCATCTCCAGAAACTGAAATTAGCAGAAGTGATCTGGGAAGTCACAGAATCACAGAATAGTTGGGGTTGGAAGGGACCTCTGGATGTCACCTAGTCCACCTGCCACTGCCAAGACAGAGTCCCCCTATTATCAGCAAGGTTTCTGTTTATTGCGGAAGCCAGCTTGAGAAAGCTACAAAATGTGGAAAGCAGATACTTCCAAAAGTGGCCCTTTCACAAGATTCAAAGGAAAAATGATACCTGCTGTTTTCTTTCAGGCAAGAACAGATGACTTTACCAGTGGAAGCAAGCAGTTTACTGAGGAAAGTTGTCCACCTGGAATTCTAGAATATATTGCTGCAGAGAAACAGAAAGAGCTGTCAGTTTTGCTGCTGGAACTGAAAGAAGCCCAAGAAGAAATAACTTTTCTGAAAAGCCAGCTCAAGGGCCCCAGTGGCCAGACTTCTACAGGCAGCCAAACAGAAGCTAACCAGGTGGAAGAGAATTCACAGATACATTGTCTGGAGAAGGAAGAGCAGGAGGCTTCAGATGCAGAGAGTGTCTCATTATTGAGAGAAATAGAAATGCAGCAAATTGGCTTTCTTCAGGAAAACAGAGTCAATCTCCAAGAAGAGCCTCAGGGAGGCCCTGGCACCTCTCAATCTCAAGAACTGATAAAGTTACAAAACCAAATTACAGAACTGCAAATAATTCTGCAGAAATCAGAAGAATCCTTTAGGAAAGATCTAGAAGAAAAATGTGCAGAAATAAATAGGCTAAACCAGTTGGCTGAGGAATACAGAAAAAAAAGAGAGGATTCTGACAATACATTTTGTGTTTTGACTGAAGAACAAGATCCGCTTTTGTGTCAGGTGAAAGAACTTTCTACCATAACTGAACTGAAGGAGAAAGTGAAGCAACTGGAGGAAGATCTAGCTCTTTCAGAAAAGCAGAGACTGTCAGACAGTCAAAGCATTCTTCTAAGAGAGCAAATCCAGAGCCTTAAAAATGAATTTAAATCCAAGGATCTAAAAATTGAAGCTTTGCAAAAGGACTTGGATGAAGCACAACTTCATCTTTCTGACCAGGACATGCAACTAAAGGATCTGAGAAGCCAGGTTGAGGCAAAGGAATGTGAAGTACTTGATCTAGGACAACTTTTGAGGAAGAATACAGCAGAGATGGAAGAGCTTTCCCACAAGTTAGCTTTAAAGGGACAAGAGGCAGCAAGCCTAGAACAGCTTGTTGCTGAGCACACCAGGTCTGTAGAGAGCCTGCAACAAGCCTTGCTGGAAAAGGACCAACAGATGGCAGAGATCAGTGTCAGCATGTCTGAGAAAATGGTCCTACTGAATGAAGAGAAATTTTCTCTAGGAAATGAGCTGAGGAGTCTCAAGGAGCAGACAAGTCTGTTACTAAAAGCCCAGGAAGAAAAAGAACAGAACGTAGGAGCAAAAGATACGTGCCTGAAATGTGGAGCATCCAAGCAGCAGAATGAGACAGAAGCAGCGAGTAAAGAAAATGAGGAATTAGCAAATCAAGTTGAACTTCTGAGAAAAGAAAACGAGCAAGTAAAGCGGAAGCTGACAGCAGCCCTTGTGAACAGGAAGGAGCTTCTGAAGAAGGTTACCAAACTGGAGAATGAATTAGAGCAACTGAGTAAAGAACAAGAATCAGAAACCTCAGTGGCTCAGGCAGCTGCAGGGGAAGAAAACATGAGAAGCAAAGAAGTGAGTCTTGAAAACCAGCCCAGTGAGGGCTATCTAATTCAACTGCTTTCTGAAAAGGAGTCTGAGTTGCAGAGCATCCGGAAGGATAAGGAAACCACTGAAGCTCGACTGCAGGCAGTGATTGAGGAAATGAGGCAGAGCATGCAGGGTAAGGCAAACACTGTTTCAGTTAAAGATGAAATCATGGCGCATCAGACAATTCCCGACAAAGTAACTGAAACCAGTGAAAGCCCAGAAGATGATGAAGAAGACAAAAAACATAGTTCAGCAGGTACAAATCTGGAAGACAAACAGAAGTCTGCTCTTAAAGAGAGGATTTCAGTTCTTGAACAAGAAAAAGAGCAACTTCAAAAAAAACTTCAAGAAGCTCTGGTATCTCGCAAAGACACTATAAAAAAGGCTCAAGAAAAAGACAGGCATCACAGAGAACAACTGAAACAGCAGAAAGATGATTACAACGTCCTGCAAGAACAATTTGATCAGCAAAGCAAAGAGAAGGACAGCATCCAGGCTCAGCTCAGACAACTCCAAGAACAGACAGGATCAGCAGAGAGTGTTTTTGGGAGTCAAGGTAGGTTGGATTCTTCATGCGTGGAAGCAGAAGATACAACAAATAACAAGCTTGTACAAAGTGCAGATGTTTCTGAGGAAGAGTTTAAAAACTACCTTGACAAATTGCAGAGGGAGAAAGAGAAATTGGAATGTAACATCAGCCATATGCAAAGGGAACTTGCTCACAAACCAGAATTAATCTTTGATTTGCAACAGCATATAGCACAGTTGTTTGTGGAGATAGAAGGGCTAAAGAGAACCTCTGACCAAGCTGAAGCTAAGGGAGCAAGTCTTCAGACAGAATTGGAGGAGAGTGAAGGAAAAATTTCTGGAGTGGACAGTCTGGAAGACTTGAAAATCCTTGTGCGTCAAAAGGATGAAGAAATGGAATTTCTGAACCAGCAGTTAAAGGAGAAAAGTGAAGCTCTCAATAATGTGCAGGCACAATTGCTGGAAAAAGAGGACTTGGTCAAAAGACTGTGTAGTCAGTTGGAAGCTCAGGCTCAGGTGCATGAGGAACAAAGCAAGCGACTGCAAACAGAGATGCTTGAAATTCAGGAGAAGCAAGAGGAGAATGCAGAAGCAGCTAAACAGAAGAATCAAATGCAGAGAAAGTTGCAAGCTGCACTTATCTCTAGAAGAGAGGCACTGAAGGAGAGCAAATCTCTAAAAGAGGAGCTGGCTAATGCTAAAACTACTATTGACAGTCTTTCTGTCAGGCTGACAAATATGGAAAGCCAAATATGTGGCCATGTTAAAGAAACAGATACCTTAACAGAAAAGATAGCGTGCCTCATTGGAGAGCGAGAAAAACTTACTGCAGAAATTGATGAACTACTTAGAAAAAATCAGAATCTTGATGGATGCTGTAAAAACCTTACACTTACTCTGGACAGAGTTGTTCTAGAGAAAGAGGAGCTGGAGAAGGAGGTGGAATCACTGAGGTGCTTCCAAGCCACTGAGAGTTCTGAGTGGCAGGAGAAATACAAGGAGCTTCAGGGAGAATATGAAACTCTGCTGCAGTCATATGAGAATGTGAGTGATGAGGCTGAGCGAATTCAGCGTGTGTTGGAAACGGTTAGGCAGGAAAAGCAGGAAATTTCCATTCAGCTAAAAAGGGCTGAAGCAAAAAAAGAGGAAACAGAGAAGCAGGTACAGGAGGCTGGACGGGAAATTGATGAAATGAAGGAGAAAATGAGGAAATTTGCAAAATCAAAGCAACAAAAGATCCTGGAACTAGAGGAGGAGAATGAGAAGCTTAGAGCAGAGATGCATTTTACAGATGGAGAGCTTCACAGGACTGGAGAGAGTTTTACAAACACTAGCCTGAAAGATGATCTGGAGTGCTCCAGGAGGGAGTGCCAGTCTCTTTCTACTCAGCTCGAGACAGTAATGGCTGAAAAGGAGTCTCTTAATCAAGAGATCATGGACTTGAAGTGTCTTTTGCAGTTGACAGAATCCAAGCTGAAGGAAAGCAGAGAACTTGTAGACAAGTCTGTTGTCCAGCAGACAACGAGGGAAGAAACAAATGAGGCAGTTGCCACATCATCACCGGTGGAAAGGTCCGAAAACCAAGTGGACATAACTTTCAGACCAGAGGCTCCTGCTGCAGAGCTGGAGCAAGAGGCATTTGAAAGTGATAGACTTTGTGAGGATCCTGGTATCTACCGACAGCAAATAGCTGAGCTCACCAAGCGAATCACAGAGCTGGAAGATAATAGAAGGGCTTCAGAACAACAGCTGAGTGACATCCGCGGGTGTCTTGAGACTTTAGCAGGTGAGAAAAGGGATTTAGAGCACCAAATGGAAGAGAAAGTCCATGAAGTGAATGATCTGCAGGCTACAGTAGCAAAGATGGAGCAAATGGTGCAAAAAGCCAAAGATGACCTGGTCAGAATGACTGCACTGAAGGATGCTCTAGAGGCTGAAAAGGATGACTTAGAAGAAAGGCTCATGAATCAGCTGGCAGAACTTAATGGTAGTATTGGAAACTATCAGCAAGATGCAACAGACTTCCAAATCAAAAATGATCAACTGAAACATGAGCTTCAGAGTTTGCAGAGAATGATGCACGAGCTAGAGGAGGAGAAAAGTCAGATGGCAAAGGAGAAAAGCAATGCAAGTTCAGAAAAGCAAAAGGAATTTGTAGAAAAGCTAAAATACAACTGGAGAGGAGAAAGCAGCACACATATAAGGGAGCTTCAAGAGCTGCTGAAACAGAAACAGCAGGAGATTAAGCAGCTGCAGAAGGACTGTATTAAAAGCCAGGAAAAGAACAGTAGTTTAGAAAGAACTGTTAAAGCTCTGGAATTTCTGCAGAGTGAGACACAGAAAGAGGTAGAAGCAGCAAAAGAAACTTCAGCTAAAGCAATTGAAGACACCAAGAGAGCCCAGGCAGATCTTGCTCTCTGCAGAGTAATGTTGGATGACACTCAGAGTGAGGCAGCGAGGGTTCTGGCTGAGAGTGTCAAAGTGAAAGAAGAGTTGCAAGCAAACAAAGAGAAAATTAAAATTCAAATGAAGAAAAAGGATGAGGACTTTGAGAGAAGACTGGAACAGGAAAAAGACAAACACTCAAAGGAAATCAAAAACATGGAAGAAAAGCTGGCAGCATTGCAGAGGGAGAAAGACCACGTGGAAACAACAGTTGGTGATCTGCAAGACTCCTTGAAGACAAAGGATCAAGAAGCCAAGCAACTGGAAGGCAGTCTGAACAAAACACTAGCCCAGCTTGCAGCCTTCACCAGGAGCATGTCTTCCCTTCAGGATGACAGGGACAGAGTGATAGATGAATCAAAAACATGGGAAAAGAAATTCACTGAAACTATTCAGAAGAAGGAAGAAGAAATACGTGCAAAAGAGGAAGCTTGTGTTGCGCTGAAGGACCAGGTGGAACACATGGCCGTGCGTGTGGAAGAGCTGCAGGCTCACATATCCAGGTGAATCAGCTGTGTCGGGAGCTTTCTCATGGAAAGGTTACTTTGTATTTGTTGTCTGCGCAAGGACACAGGGTGATCAGCACTCTAAAGTAGTCCTTCTTCATGTCATTAGGATACCTGTGTTAAATCTGTTCTCTGTGACAAGCACTCACTATCTGATTACTGTCTAGAGTCTTTCAAATTTCACATTAATTAAGGAGTTTCTTTTGCATGGAGTTTTTGTACTGAGAGGTCAAGAGAGCATTGAGATACGTAATTCCAGTTTAATCCCAAAACAAATTTTGAGAGGAAGATGGAGCTATGGAAGCCTATCAAAATGTGTATACATCTGTGTATTTCCAAAATTCAAAACCAAACCATTCTTACATGAGTAAAATTGTTTTATAAAGTTTATATGCTGTATCTTTGCATGCTGAAGCATGAAATGGACATCAGAGGTATCAGAACAGCAATTTCAGTGTGGGGTGGCGTGGGGTTGTTTTTATTGTTAGCTACAATGAATGAGAGGAGTAATATAATGACAAGAAGATGATACCATTCAGTGCTTAAGTGCCTCCATTTTTTTCAGTATTGACATGGACAACTTTAAAAGAATATATTCCTGTGGCACCCCCCCTTTCAGACAGTAGTACAGTCAGAACTTTAAAAGATAGCTTGAATTTTAAATTGAGAAATATTTCCAGTTTGCTTTCTTTAAATAAAACAAATTCTGTAGCTTTTCTAAATTAGTATAAGAACAGTGTTAGTGGGGGTTTAGATACTGAGATACTTTGTGGATTTTTGATCAACTTTATCTTTTCTGTTTTCAGGCTGGAATGCAACAAGAAAGACTGGGAGGCTGACTGCAGGAAGGAGATTCAGCATCATCAAAAGACTTGTGAAATGTTGCAGGAGGAAAAAAAAGAGCTTTTGACTCGGCTTGAGGGGTCTCAGGAACTGTACAGCAAGTCTCAGAATGAGCAGCAGGAACTGGAGTCAGAAATCAGCAGCCTGAGAGACCAGCTTGCTGACTTACAGAATTCTTTTGCCAAATGTGAGCTGGCCAGGGAAGAGCTGGGGGCTGTGGTCAAGCAACAAGAGACCAGTATCCAGAATTTTAAACTCAACTGTGAACAGCTTGAAGCTGATCTGCAGGCTTCCAAGGACCTAACAAATAAGCTGCATGAGGAAACCAGTGCCAAAGATCAAAAGATCGTGAGTTTGCTGTCTGCCAAAGAAGAAGCAGTGATGGCTGCTCTAGCTGAATTACAGCAGCAACATTCTGAAGAGATGAAGGAGTTGGAGTGTAGGCTGAGTAAGGAGGAAGAAGATAAAAAAGCCTTGGAAAATGAGAAGAACAAATTTCTTGACAAACTCGATCGTCTCACTGAAAAGATGAAGATAAGCAGAGAAGAAAGTAAGCAGCAGAAGGCACAACTGGACTCCTTCACCAAGTCCATGTCATCTCTGCAGGACGACCGAGACCGCATCCTGAGGGACTACAAGCAGCTTGAGGAACGCCATCTTGTTATAATCTTGGAAAAAGACCAGCTAATCCAAGAGGCTGCTGCTGAAAACAACAAGCTCAAGGAAGAAATGAGAAGTTTCCATAGCCAGATAGATGACCTCAACTCTGAGAATGCCAAGCTGAACGCAGAGTTGGTGCGGTACAGAGAAGACCTTAACCAAGTGATTTCAATAAAGGACTCCCAACAGAAGCAACTTCTCAAAGTACAGCTTCAGCGGATCCAAACTCTGGAAAATGAGAAGGCAACCATAGAAACACAGCTGAAAGAGTCAGAGCATACTCAGGACGATCTCAGGAAGTGCATGGAAGCCTTGAGAGAGGATAAAGTCAGTATGTCCCAAGAGATTGAAACCCTTAAGTCCTCTCTGTCCCGGGTACAGAGTGAGATGGCAGCATTACATGAAGGCAGTCGCATCGCAGAGTGCCAGGCAGAACTGAAGGCTCGAGAGGAAGAGGTACAGGAACTGAATAATGAGCTTTCCCTCTCCCAGAAAAGGATAATGGAACTTGAGGGGGAGCTGGAATGTGTTCAGAGGGATGCAGCCAAGAGAGTGGGAGAGGCTGAGGACAGGCTTCGGAAGGAGTTGAAGCACCTGCATCACGATGCAGGGATAATGAGGAACGAAACCGAGACAGCAGAAGAGAGAGTAGCAGAGTTGGCACGGGACTTGATGGAAATGGAGCAGAAATTGCTTGCAGTCACAGATGAAAACAAAGATCTCAGAGCTCAAATTCAGTCTTTTGGGAGGTCCATGAGCTCTCTTCAGGATAGTCGAGACCAGGCAAACGAAGAGTTCCGTGTTTTGAAACAGAAATACTCTGCAGACTTGGAGGAGCAAAAGAGTCTGGTGCAGCATCTTCAGAGACAGATGGCTGAGCTACAAGAGGAGCAACATGCCACTGCCAGGGACCGAGATACGGTGAGGTCTGAGCTGACGGAACTGCAGAAGGCTATTGATGAAAGAGGTCTCTTGGCCCAGATTGAGAAACTTAATCAGCAGCTCAGAGCTAAAGATGATGAGCTTCTCCGATTATCTTTGGAATTGGAAGGCTCTTCCAACCAAGTCAAATCTTTCTCCAAGGCTATGGCAAGCCTGCAGAATGACCGAGACCGTCTGCTGAATGAATTGGACAAAACACATAAGATTGAAGAAGTGAAACAACAAGCAGAAGGGAGCACTTCCACCGCTTCTTTGGAAGTGCAGAGTCTGAAGAAGGCACTGGCCTCCTTGCAGAGTGACAGAGACAGAGTAGTAAGTCCATGTTCTCCCTTCCTGCTCTTACTTAAAGCACCAGAGAAGGTTTGGATCTTCAAGTCTTAAAATTCAGCACACTTAGATCTGGTAATTGCAATGTGATGCATAGATCATTGTCTTCACAAAATTACAGAATAGTTGAGATTCAAAGGGTCTTCTGGAGATCTTCTAGAGATCTTCTAGTCCAATGCCCCTACACAAACAAGGTTGGCTGGAATGGGTTGCTCTGTACAATGTCCTGTTGGATTTTGAATGTCTCCATTGGTAAATATTCCACAGCTTCTCTGGCCAGCCTGTTTTTCCATGTACCTGGAAACAGTTTCCAGAATTAGTTGCTCCCTCACTTTCCCAGGGATGGAGATGAGGCTGACCAGACTGCAGGTTCTGCAGGTTTCTTGCCCTTCTTGTAGGTAGGGATGACATTTGCTTTCTTCCAGTCTTCAGGAACCTCTTGGGTCACCATGACCTTTCAGAGGTAGTGGAGTTGCCTCCCTTAGCATTTGTGGGGATGCTTCATCAGACCCCATGGATCTGGGATGGGCCATCTGTATTATTTTCTCTGACATGGAGACTGTGATTTCATTGTTAACTTCCCAGGGTGGTTTCTCTGTTAGCTTGGTTAAAAATATGAAATTATGGAAGTAAGGTCCCTGTTAACCTGCTTAGTTCACACCTGTGTCAGCTCATTTGATTTGCCTTAGATTTCTAAAAGAGACTGGAGCAAAGGCTTGGCTTTCCTTCTCCTGTTGGCAGCTGATTTTCAAGGCAGGTACAAGACATTGCAGATTCCTTTTGGTATCCTTGCCTGCACACTGGATGCACCTGTGTTTGTGTAGTCTCTGACACAGTGCAGCCCAGCAAGTTTCAGAGTTCTCATTGCTGGTCAGAAGACAGACTTTGACAGTTACATCTCACTGCCACTCATTAAGTACTTTCCCGTCTCCAGAGTCAGCCATGTCTTCTTGTCTTCAAAAACAATTGCAGTGATGCATGTGTAACAACAACTTATTTCTAATTACAGCCTGACTGGAATTGGAGAGCCAAAAAGATTTTACTTACCAGTTTCCTGGTTTACAGTAAATACTAACTTCAGGAGTTACAGTTAACCAGTTCTTTCTGTGTCACTTAGTTTTCCTCTGAATAAGGTAATTAATACTGTAGCCTGGAGTCTTTTTGTTAATGTATGTCGCATCTTTATGGGAGAGCTCAAAACTCACTGCCCTCATGGACAATAGAATTGTCTGAGGAGTTTTTTTTAACAGTTTTTAGGACATTGCTGTATTTGATGATTCAGTTTCTAACTCCTCTGTCGTCTGAATGTGACCTTTTTTCCCCTCCAGACACCACAATGAGAAATGCTCTTAAACAGTTCTAAGTAATGAACCTGATGCTTGCTCAGCTGTCACATGCTGATGTCTCCCTTTAATTCCAGGTAAGAGAGCTGGAGAATCTGCAGCAGCAATACATCCTGGTCGGGGTGGAAGCCGCTGAGAATTGTCGCTTAAAGGCACAACTGCAGCAGTGGGAGCAAGAGGCAGACAAACAGCTCCGTCTGCAAGAACAACTGAAGCAAGAAGGAGTTGTGTGCCAGCAGGAGCTCCAGAGGCTCAGGTGAACTGTCTGTGTGCTCCCTGCCTCGGCGAGGTTGCAAATGTGTTTGTTTCTCTCAAAGAGCAGTTGCAGGCAGAGGTGAAGGGAGTGCTGGGAACCTCAGCCTGGACTGTGCCAGGTGCATTCTGCCCTGGCCAGGGCAGGGCCCGTGCTTCTCTCTTCCAGCTTCTGCCTCAGAAGTGCAGCCCAGCAGATTGGAGGTCAGTGGGTGTGTGAAATAGATCAATGACCTTTTAGTTATTTCCTTCATCCAGTGGTGGTCAGTATCATCTGTTGGAGAGGAAACTGAGGCTGTTTCTTGTATTGGAGCATTTGTGATCACAGTACTCTCTGTTCCAGGCTGCTGCTGAACACCCTTTATTATCCCACTGATACCATAATTTAGAACATACTCATTTTGTATGGCTGTCTAATCCTTTATTTCACTTGCTCTATGTCTTCTAGGTTTTTTCTTTTAACTCTGTAATTCAAATCTAGTAAAATTGTCTTCTCCAACTGCACTAAAACTAGTCAGTCAAATATGCTATCTTCTGAAAATGGGGGGAAATGCTTTCAGATATTTCAGAGATCCATTTAAGAATGTCTGAGGCTGGAATGAAAACGGTGGGGTTTTCTTTGTGGAAAGGTGTATGGCTTATCTTTGTCCAGAGTGATATAAAAACTTGTAGTTCTCTCCCTTCCCCTTGCCCCCAATCTGACCCTCAGACTAACACTTCAGATCTCGCAAAGTTTGAAGCATCTTACAAATTTTATTTATCCTGACAAAAGAACAGGAGGTTTATTTCCTGCGTAGCTTCGACACTGCGTGTGAAGCGATGGCCTCAGGTTGGTGTGGTGGGATCAGTACTGTGGGTCTGGTGCACGTGTGAACGTGGAGAGAAACTGTTACGGGGACAAGTGGCATTGCCAGTGACTTCCTTGACAGAACTCTGTACAGCGAGATCAAAACAATGTCCAGAAACACAAAAAGTGTGAGCATGGAATAATCTGAAGTGTTCAACCAAATGCAGACAACTTCCTTAAATCTGCTTTTAAGGTTCCTGTACTTAAGTGGGTTGTTTTGGCTTGGCTTGGTTATAAAACTTCATGTCTAGCATGGGGTGATGATTGAATCGCCCTTGGCTCATTCCTAGCTGGATACCTGGACATCATAAGTTATACTGGTAACTTCCTTGTAATTTCCCTTGTTTTGTTCTGGGCAGACAGGAGAAGACCACCTGGGAAAAGCAGAGCAGCAGCATGAAGGAGCAGTACCTGATGGCCATAGCAGAGAAGGACAAGCAGCTGAGCCATTTACAGAGGATCACACAGGAAATGAGGCTGCCCTTCAGCAAGTCTCAAACTGTAGAGGAGCAGCACCAAAGCAAGGTGGGTGGAAAAATCCCAATTCTTCACTGGAAATGTGAAGCTTGAAACTCAGCCAGAAGAGTGTGTGTTGCCTGTACTGTATAGAGCTCCTACAGACTGCAGCATTGGATGTGGTTGTGAGGCCTCGGAAGATAATGCCAGCGATCTAACTTGCATCACTGAAAGTTTTAGAAATTATGGCATACCCTTAAGTGCTCTTCGTTAAGTTCCTGGTTTCCAGTGTTTCAAGAAAGAGGGTAAAAGAGACAGGGCTTCCTAGGCAGCTTGGGTCCTTTGGAGCAGCAGGGAACTTCTCAGGTGTGTTCTGGCTGTTCTAGAATTGCCTTCTTGCACTGTCTTTGAATCTGAGATTTTCTGTCTTAGTTCTCATTTTAATGTCACATCTTAATTTTTAGGTTTTCTATTGAATTTTTCTTGCTGTTCGTACTGTAAGAGGGATCTACAATCCTGGTTCAAGCCCAGAGAGGTTGAGGCTTGAACACTGCACCTTCTCTCTTATTGCCCCTGTATACAGTCCTAGAAGTGGAGGGAAATGTGTTTGGTATTTAGCTTGTTTAGGGAAGGCTGCATGCAGAGTGCAGTGCATCAGAGCCAAGAGAGAACTCTCCAGCCCCTGTCTGCAATGTTCCAGTGGTTTATGTCAATGGAGGGGGTAGCAAATCTCCCCTATGCCTTTGATACACCCATGCATATATGCAAAGAAAAAGCTTGAACAGTGTTCATGTGATGCTTTCCAGGAGGATTCTTCAGTGCTGTCCTTCTGATCTTTGCTGATTAGAGCAGTGTGGACATTGCTTTGGGTTTTTCTTTGTTTTTTCTTTTCTCATTCATGTGCCTTTTTTTTTCTTCCTGTATTGTAAAGAGCTTTAAGGCAACCTCTGAGCAGGACCCATCATATGTGCAAGTTTGGTGATCTTTCCTAACTGTTTGGATTTTCAGATGGCTTTTAGGCTATTTCTGTTTATTCCCCATTTGCTCTTTTGCCTGAGCAGATCAGGTTCCAGATCTAGGAATAATGTTGAGTTTGACCTTGGAATACTGAAAAGAGAGGACTAACACAAGGGCGAGTTGTCACGTGTGCAGTATATTTTCCATTGTTCTTTCCTTGGCAGATTTCCCCAGAAGTCCTGAAAGGGGACTTTTCAAGCCTAGAAACAGAGATGAAACACCTCCAGACCCAGCTAAGTGACAGTCTGAAAGAACTGCACCAGAAAGAGCTCAGAATTCAGCAGTTAAACAGCAAGGTACTGATCCCTGTCTTATATTTGCTTGCAGTCAGGGACGAGGAATGTGGGGAGGGTTAGGCTGGAATAGGGCTCAGGAAGCAGGAATGAGTCTGTCCTGGTGGGCACTCAATGAAGTAACACAAAATGAGAAATACATCTCTCAATAAGCAGTGTTAGAATCACACCGATGGATTCACTGCTGCTGAACGGAGCTTGCACAGCACTAGAACCCATCCCCTCCTCCCACAGTGCTCTCCTCCAGTCAGCAGCTGGGGTGAGTCAGAGCACTGGAGAGAGGAGCCATGAGTGGGACAGCTGTTCTGGGTGGAGCAGAAGCGTGTCCAGCCCCATGCAGATGCCATCCAGCAGCTCAGTGACAGGGCCTGAATCAGCAGCTCTTCTGCCACTGGCATTTAGTGCCCTTTCTCCCAGCTGACCAAAGGGAGAAAGGAGGAGGGAAGAGGACAGGGGAAGAAAGAAAGAGGTGAGAGAAGCAGAGAGAGGACAGATGGAGGGGACACTCGGGGAAAGAAGTTGGGTGGGGGGAGATGAAGACCAGACAAAGGGACCAGAGAGCGAGACCATACGAAGGAAGTTGTTCACAGGTTCCATGTCTATTGTCAGGAGCACTTTCTAGCCTCCTGCTTTCTGGGCTGCTGAAGGAAGTCCCTTCTTGCAAAGTCAAGCTTGTCATCTTCAACTTTTGCCTGCCAGCTTGAAATACTTCCTGTGTTTCAGTGCAGAATCACAATCAGTCAATTCCCACCATGAACTGGAAGACCCAGAATTTACCCATCTTCAGAAAGAGAGTTGTGTTCAAGGAGAAAGTGAGAATATAAAATCATAATTTACTGATGATATTTCAATATCAGCACTTTAGAAATCTTTTTGAGACTCCTGTTCCAGAAACCTTTGCCATAAGCTGCTTTTGGAGATTGTCACTGGTCTTTGGACCTTAGTGATGGGCAGCGTAGCAGTTATATGTTCTCAAGAGAATTCTTACCCTCAGTCAGAGAACAACTTCACAAAATCAATTTTTTTTGCTTGCCAGTTGTGTTCTCTTCTCAGCTATCACAGGTCTTTGAGGAGAAAAACGCCCTCTCCCTCCAGCTCCGTGGGAGCAGTCGGAGCATCTGTGAGAGCCATCAGCACTACAGCGAGGTGCTGAACCGCTGCCTGGTGCTCGAGAGGCAGCTCCAGGAGCTGCAGGCTGCAGACAAGAGCATGGTGAGGGGGTTGGGCTTGGGGCACAGCAGGTGAAAGCTTATTTCAAGTGGCTCTGCAAACTGTCCAGCATTTCAGTGGCTGCGTGTCCTCTCCATTCAGTGCAGCCTGCAGTACCTTCCTGTGTTCTTTCAGGAGCTGTTTGCAACAGATGCTGCTCCAGGAGCACCCCAAGAAAAGAATGAGCCACAGAGAGGCAGTTACACACCTGAACTGCAGGAGCTGCAGCTGAGGTAAAGAAAGTCTGAGAAAACAGGGGTGGGGATGTTGGTGCTGATGGAGGTCTTGAGGCTAGTGATGAGCCTATTGTTTTTACTCTGTACCAGTGTGTTGGGAAAACTCAGTCCCACACTAGAATCTTGTGGACTTGGAGGAACTGTCGTATGCACTTAGTAGCTGTCATTAGTTACCTCTTTGGATTAGAGCTTCAAATACATACAAGGACAACATGCAGCAGCAGTGCCAGCCAAACCAGCATCTTGGATCTGATGGGTTGCATCCTCAGTAGCTGCTGAAGTATATCCATGGTCCTGGTCTCAAAGTTGTAGCCTGAGAGTGTCTGGAATTGAGGTGCAGCACAGGATTCCTTTTAACCTTCTGAAACTAATATCTAGCACGTGATTGCTCATGCCCTTTCAAAAGAATTTTCAGAGGGTGGAGCCATGGATGACAGAGTCAAGGAGCTCTTTCCTGATGTGAAACAGAAGCTTCAAGAGATTTATCTTCTCTCACTTTTTTTCCAAACAATTTCAATATAGTAAAGATGAGTAAGTCTCCTGTGTGAGCTGGGAGGTAATTTGAGTCTGTTCACACACTGCATCAGTGAGTACAATAGAAACATAATAGTCTGTCAGTTAGGCCTTTTTTGGCATATGCTTTGTTATTTTCTGACAGGTTGTCTGAAACAGAACATTTACATAGCAGCACAAAGCAGGATATGAAGTATTTGGAGGAGCAGCTGGAGGAAGAACGGGACCGTCGTCTTGCTGCAGAGGAGGCGCTTTTTGCGGCCCAGGATCAGATCAGGAGGTGAGGCAGCTTGGGCAAACAAACACTGTCACCATAAAAATGTCAAGTGGTTCTAACTCTGCTTTTCATTTGTACGTCATCACATCCTTCTGTCAAATGGCACTGGGGGCACAGAGACAACTACAGTGTCTGTCACAGAACCACAGATGGGTCGAGGTTTGAAGGGGCCTCCAAAGACCATCTGGCCCAACCCCCTGCTCAACCTAGACCCAGTTGCCCAGGACCATGTCCAGGTGGCTGTTGAGTATCTCCAAGGAGGAAGAGTTCATAACCTCCTTCAGCAACTGGCATGATGCTCAGTCACTCTTACAGTAAAAAAGTGTTTCCCAGAGTTCAGGAAATTCAGTTTCTTCAATTGTAGGCAGATAGAATGAGAAAAATTATTAGACATTAAGACAAATTCTGTCTAGAAATTAGATGCAAACTTTCTCAGTTAAATTAACTACTGGAAAATATAATTTGGAGACTGAAAATTGGGTTCAGGCTGAAGAGGAGTTCTCATGCTTCCAGAGGATTTGTCTCCTCAGCAAGCACCTGTCTGTCATGCATGACACAGTTTTGACTTGAAGAATGTCACTCATTTTTAATGTATTGCCAGTTAACGTAAACTTTTCATTAATTTGGTTATTGAGAAACAAGTAAACACTTAGGATCTTTGTCCACCTTTCCCAGGCTTAGCTTCAGCCTAGAGCCCTCTCCTCCCTGCTCCCCAGTATCCAGCGCTGTGGTCTGCACTGCACAGGTGCCCTGAGAGTCAGCAGGGCAAAGGCAGCTGGCCTGGACCAGATGTTGGCATTAGGATGCAGTGAGCAGCAGGTTCAAAATGCTTGATTCTCCTCATTGGCTACAGAGGGGGTTTTAGCACATGACCTGATTGTAGGCACTTGTGCTGTGCGTTTCCTGGTAGTTCAAATAACTGGAGTTATGGGCTGGTGGAGTCTTTTACGTGAAAACAGGGCCTTTCTTCTGACACGCTTGCTGATTCAGCCAAAAAATAATGGTCTGTATGGGAGAATTCTGGATGACATTCCCTGGTAATTGCTACACAGTTTGGACAACTGTAGCTTCTTCTGGCATTGAAGTCTATAAAAACCTCCTGCAGGTGATCTCACTAATGAATGGTAGCCCCAGGATGTGACTGCTGCCTCTGTCACTAGAAAATAGCAAGAAGCAGCACTATTGCAGCCAGAGCTGGCTTCCAAAATAATTTCACAGAATTTAAAACATACAGGTGCATCATCTGCCCTGGCTTCTTTCAAGTCACACTGTGAAATTTCACTTGGAAGGAAGAAGGAATCCTGCTACTTGGGTCACCTTCTTCTTTTGCTCCATGTGAGCTCAGGAGGCATGATGCCTGTACAAATGGAGCCAGCTCCTGGCAAGTGAAGCCAGGGCTTGCTTGCAGGGGTTGATTCCTTTTTGGAGAAATAGCTTCTCTCCTAAGCTTGATTACAGTGTTGATTTGGGACATCATAATAAGAAACTGAATTTAATTTCGTGTTTGTTGTGGCAGGTTGCAGTCAAGTGAGTGGGCTTCTTCATTAAGTGCCAGCATTGATATGGCTCCAGGTCACGAGCAGTCCTTGCTGATCGACTCCATGGATCATAATTCCAGCAGAGTAAGAATTTAACATTCACAGCTGTCAATTATGTGAACCCCAGCTGATTCAAGAAACTGTGAACCTACAGCAGTTAAATCCCTCTGTAGACACACATAAATTGGTTGGGGACTGTGTAGTTTCCTGCTCTCGCCATGCTGGAAACAAAATTGGATGGGCCTGGTTCACGGACAACCTGCAGAGAGCAGGGGAAGGGGAATATTTCACGAGGGTTGCCCTAGAGTTAGGGTCTGACAGTGGAATGATTTGGGGAGGGTTTATGGCCATTAGCTTAAACAAACTTATCTCCATAGTCTGGAGAGCTCTGGATGAAGGCAGCTGGGGACAGACACGACCATTCCTTGTACTGACTGCTCTCTCTTTACCTTTCCAGACTCGGAGCGCTCTGGGACTACGGCGCCTGTTCCGTTCTCTCTTCCGCTCCCGGACGCGCCTGCCTCTGCTCGTGGCCATGTATCTGCTTGCTCTCCATGTCCTGCTCTTCCTGTGCTTCACAGGCCACCTGTGAGCAGGAGTGACAGCCTTCTGTCGAGCCTCAGCCCTGGGCGTGCCGAGGGCCCGCACACCCTCGAGGACGGGCAGCACTTGGTCCCAGCTGCTGCTTTTCCCAAAGCAGCCCCGAAGCAGCAGCTGCACCCAGCACCTGGGTGCTGCTGAGAGTCAGTGCTGGTGCTGGGGAGCTGCTCCCAGCAGATCTGCCCTTCCCTCAGTGTTTCTACGTGAGCGGTTCGTTTCTGAGCCAGGGTTGTGCTGCAAGCCTCAAGGACAGCATCTGTTCCTGTACCTGGCAGTAGTACCACTCATTGCAGATAGTATTGTGCTGCAGTAGGAATAAGAAAAATACTCTTGAGTTGCTGCAGTACTTCAGCACTTCTAAAACTGCAGAATCTTCCACCTCTTAGGCTGAATCAGCGAGTGCGGTTGGGGGAGCACTGTAGCTGGATGTAAAAGAATTGTCTTCCCTTTCTTCCACCCCTTAGATTTGCTCCATGGCTCAGAGCTGCCTGAAATGCATATTCTAACAAGTTACAGGCACTTTAAGGAGTGGGAATCTTAAAATCATGTTTCCTGCTCAGTTGCATCTCAGGTTGAAGAAGGGCCAAAAGTAGTATATCTGGCCCTGGTGAGCACTCCATTTAAAATCAGTCATGTGTCTGCCCTGACAAGCCTGTAAAATAATGCCAGTAATTTAATTATTTGAAAGGAATAGGAAACATGACACTTTATAGCTCTTGAGTTAAAACCCCTCCTATTTTATAGCATTTGTGGACCTTTCATGATGGAAGGTGCTGCCTTACCTCTAGAAATGAGAGCAGCCCTGCTCCTGCCTTCTCATTCACTAAACGCTCATCACGAGCCTGAACCTGCACAGGCTGTGTTGAAGGGGTCCATAATGTGCTGTGTGGGCCCAAAGCAAAGGCAGAAACTCCAGAAGTAAACTCTCTCCCCTGTGCTGAGGAAGGAGCCAGAGTTCTGAAACCTTCTGGTATCTCTGGTGTAGAAAGCTGGTGCTGGTGTTTGGGCATTTTTGGACCCAAATCAAATGATGCGAATGGACTGGATCTTTTAGGATATATGGAAATATGGATATATTTCCATATGTTTTCTAAAGACCTCCTGAATTTGAGATTGCCCTCTTACAACAGGAGAATGTTGAATGCAAAGGAATTCCCAGTTGCGTTCGCTGTCAGATCCTGAGTGGTCATTTCATTCCAAGTGCTGGTCAGGAGAATCATACCTGCCTCTTACTAGAGCATTAACGGTCACATTTTTCCCATGGGAAACAGGTAGTTCTTTGGATATTGCTGGTAAACTAAGCTGCTCTAGCCAGTGCAGAAAGCCTGTTTGAGGATGGATTGATTTCAGTGGTAGCTGAAGCAGCTGGATCTCTGGCAGGTGCAGAGCACTGGCACTGTATGTCCCTTGTGCACTGTCCATGGCTGTCAGTGTGAACTTCCTCTACCTATGTCCAATTCAGTGACCAAATAGTTTGTCTATAGCTTCCTGGGGTGTGAGCTCCTGTATGTATAATAAAGTTTATTTTTCAGATGGAATTTGTGTAACACTGTCATGTAACTGTCCGAGTGGAGGGTGTAGTGCTGCTGTATCACCACACCTTGTGTGGGACATGGTGGGACTACAGCTCTCTTTTCTGTGTCATGGTTGCAGAAGTTCTGTTTCTTTATACAGTGTGAATGCCTAGGTGATGACTTTTTCCCTATCTCACCTCTTGCTCAGCCTTTTTCAGCTGACAAAATAAGGAAATAGTACTTCAGTAGGTAAGGTCTCATGGCAGGGGTGTGTGGAACTAATGATTTTAAGGTCCCTTCCAACCAAACCATTGCATGCATCGTGAAAGCAATTCCAGTAAAACAATCTCTGCTTGGGTTTATTTTTCCACATTTGCCTGAACGCTGCACGCTGTTAGAGTTGTGCAACCCCTGGACAGACACAGGAGTTGGCAACAGTGAGCTGGAACATGCTGATCATTCAGATGGGACAGTTAAACTGTCCCCTTCCAACTTTCTGCAGCCAAAACCAGGTAGCCTTGTTCGTAGTCACTACTGCAGTCCCCCACCACCGCTGGAACAAGAGCCAGTGTTGGGGTGGTGTAAGGCTGTAGATAATGTTTCCACTGTGTTTAACAGGAGCGAGGAGTATAAGCAAAGTATGTTTCCTTAAAGCCTGTGCATTTTTTTCCTGAACTGAAAAAAGGCACAATTCTGATGCCTCAGGTACATTTAAATGTTTCATACCTGCAGATGGAACATTTATATCTTAGATTAAATACAGGACTAAAACCTTAAAAGGAACTCCTGGTCTGCTAAGCGTAGTCTGACTGAACAGCTTGGTGGTTTGAGCTGATGAAAGATGGGGCCTTTTAGCTGATGTTTCCTGTCTCAAACATTTCAACATTTTCTTTCTTCTCCAATGGACCTGTCCTTCCTGAATTTTTGATCTATCTTCAGTAGAGCCTGAGAAGGAGATCAACCAATGAAGCTGCTCTGTCACCCCTGGGACACTCACACCAGTTCAGCACCACCACTGAGGCTGGGACAGGATCTGGTTTTGTGCCAGGAGGAAGGAAACATCAGGGGATAGGAAGGGAGTGGATACAAACTGCTGCCTGGAGCTCCAAGGGGAACCCTCCCAATCCTCTCAGCTCCCCTTACAGGATAGGTGTGAGGATCTGGGAATGGCAGACAAAGCACGTGATGAGGTGGAAGGAAACTACACAGGTGCCCCCACCGAGGGCAGATCAAGCCACCTCTCATAGTGAGAGCTGCACTAAGGCCGGTGCTGAGGAGAAACAACAGAGGGGTACAGTCACAGGTGAGTCACTGCAGAGTGAAAGCACCCGTGTGTTTGACTCTTTTCCAGGAGTGTTTGCTGCCTCCCGGGAGCCTGAAACAGGGATGCTGCCAGACAACTGACTTAAGTTCAGTGCAGCCTTTGGCCTGTGCCCACCATGGTTCTTTCATATGGGTACTGGTGATGTTGCAAGAAGAAATCCAAGGCTGATCAAAGGTGTTTCCAGGGCCCTGGGCAGAATGGGAAAAGGTTCAGGAGCACAGTTAGTGTTCTCCTCAATCCTCCAAGTGATGGGGAGAGATATTCAAAGTAAAAGGCATGCTCAAGACCCAACTCCAGGATTTGTGCCTCCACCAGAACTTTGTTTTTTATACCCATTTGAGAATCTTCTTTAAAACACAAGTTGTTCTGGGGCCTGATGGGATCCAGTGCGCTGATGGGGGGACTCTGGGTCTGCACTGCGTTGGTGTCTCAGAGCAGGGGCAGCCTGCAGGGGAACTGCAGCACTGGGGCCAGCTCTGAGACTCATGACTTGAGCAGAGCTGGGGGCTGGGATGCAGGAAGTGAAAAGAGCTGAAGTCAAAACAGGAACTCAGAGCAGACAGAGGCCCAAAGCTGTCACTGGTGGCAGGTGCCTGAGCAAAAAGGAGCAAGTTTGCCAGCAGGAACTGGTGAGCCTTTAAAGGTAAGAAAACTTGAGTGGGTTTTGGGAGTGGAAAGTGAGAAATGACTACAAAAAATTGTAGTCTTTAGTGGGAAAAGAGAACTCCTTCCTGACCAAGCATGTGTAAGTGGACAATGCTCAGCATTTGCTACTCAGGGGTTATTCTGGTCGTCATTGCTGTTCTTGTGTTTGAGGCTCTAAAGAACCATGTTTCCAAATCTACTGGCATGACTGTGCTCTGTGGTAGCCCTATATTTGTGCTGTTGTGGATGTTTTCACAAGGGAAAATGGGAAAAAAAAAAAAAAAGGGTTGAGATGCTATCCTAGCTGATATTTCTCACAGAGGCAGTGTCCAGAGCCTCGTGATACAATTACAGCCTGTGGTTTGTCATGGTTCCCACAATGCATGGCACTTGATTTGGAGAATGGGTGGTCAAGAACCATTTACAACAGCATTTAAAAGCTTGAACCATCTTTTTTGAGCTCAAATCAGCTGCCCTGATGTCGAGCAGCCCTGTGCTAGCTGGTTATTACTGCTGGTTTATGCTTTACAAAAATGAGCAATGAACTTCAAAAATCTTTGGCATGAGAGATGCCAATAAATGAGGCAGGGGAAAAGGAGAAGAAAGGTGTATTAGATGGGCTGTGTTGTCCACGGGAGCCTTCCTGCTTCCCCTGCCTCTAATTGCAATTAGCTGTATCCGCTTTGGCACCGGATTGCTGCCAGTGGGGAATGTCACAGATCTGCTGTGGTCCTGGGGCACCTGGAGAAGGCCTAAAACCAGCTCTTCACTGTGTGTCTGCCTTAGCCCTTCCTCTTCTCCCTTACCTGACTACCTGGCCTTTGTTTAACGAAAGGAAGAATCATCTCTGCTGTGCTCATTTGGTTTCTGTTCTCTGCACTCCCTGGTCTTACAGTGCTGGTTCTCTGGAAAGGATAGCTGGAAACGGAGCAGTGCATTGCACTAAACTGGAAGGTTATTCACGAAAGCAGTTTTTGATGTGGGACAGTTAATTACTTAGCCTAAACAGAGAATTACTTAATGACTCAGCATAGACATTTTGCTTTCACAGAGGGCAACTGCCCCAATTGCTCAGGGCTGTCTGAGGCTTCCCAACAGCCATGGGGGAGAGAGGGGTTAGCACAGCTGAGCAGCGCATGGTAAAAGCTGCTGTTAACCGAGGATCCAGCACACAGGAGGTCTCTTCCTTCCTCTTGATTTGGTCACAGTTTGGTGTGATGGAGAACAGGGCTCAGCTCAGTCTTTCTTGCACATTCTCTTCCATCTTTCTCTCTGCCCCACGAAAAAGCTGCTTTGGGTGACGCAGAGAACTTGCAGTTTCTCCACACTGCAGGCAGTACAAGGGGTGGGATATGAAAGGATGGGGCTCTGATGAGAGTGATTGCTCTGGGGTATAGGGGCAGCCAACTCATCTTTTCTCTCTATCGTTTTGTAAAAACTCAGGGGGTTTCTTTTTGGG
>WEKY01003830.1:6700-22197 GCA_013390045.1 Picathartes gymnocephalus | reverse complement strand
GTTGGGGTGTGTGGTGGGGGGGTGGGGGTGTGGGGGATGGTGCTTTTTCATGTTTTTTTCACAGTCACCTTGAAAATGAAACGCAGGGCTTTTAGATTCACATTACTTTTAACTTCCTCTTCCTGGGCCCATCATTTCCTCCAGGCCTGCAGGAGCGGTTCCACCGCAGCCTCAGCCAGTTTAGCCCTACACCCTCAGTGCTTTTAGCCCCATTTCCCATTTTCTCCACGTGACAGATGTGAACACCACACAGCATCACCACTGTCCCACCTTGCTCTGACCCTTCTCTAGGCTACTGGGCAGGGATTAAAAAGTTGAAAAGCAGACAAGAAGTTGAGGAGTCCACCTCAGTTCCAGCAGCACAGTGTCATGGTGCTGGAACGTGCCATAGTGGTGTGTGTGACTGTCTAATGGGGGGTAACGCACGGAACAGCCTCCCACAGCACAGAAAATTAAGGTGTGTTAGAAAAGCAGAATCTGGTAACTGGATGCCAGCATTCATTTACATTATGATAAGGTGCGTGTTCTAACTGGGGAGCCAGGGTGCACGAAGTCAGGTGTGGTTTACACCTCCACTCCATGTGTGTTTTGCCGTAATACGTGCTGGGGCTCAGGAGTAGCTATTTTGGGGTGCCCTGTGCAGTATGAGGGACAGGTGTATGAGGACAGGTGGCTTCTAAGGGCTTCTTCCAGCCCAAGTCCTGCTGTGCCTGGGTGTGAGCCAGCTGTGGCCGTGCGTGGCCACCCCGGGTGACACTGCGTCCTTGTTGTGCAGATGTGGAAAGCAGCTGTGGGACACAGCGTGTCCGTGAAGGTCGAGGCTCAGGGAGACGACTGGGACACGGACCCTGATTTCGTGGTGAGTGTCTGGTGTGGCAGCGGTTCCACTGATGGTGTGGAGAGCTCCTGGCCCTGGGCACTCGCTGCTCAGCTGGGCCGGGCTCAGGGCTTGGCATGACGGCAGCACCAGTGGCAGGACAGGATCAACCAAAATCCATCAGCCCCTCGCAGGTACTGTCAGGTCACCTGTCTGAGCCGCCTCTGACAGGACTCCAAGTTTAGTCTCCAGAATTTCCTACATCATTGCACACCCCATGTCTGACCACAAGTAGTGGCACTTAAGGAGTACAGAATATGCAGGGTTTCTTAAACCTGCTCTCTGGTAACTTCCCTTGTCCTCCCCACAACACGTGTTACGAGACACAGCAAAGACATTTTCTCTGTCCCACGCTGTTTGTAGCTGTACAGGATCCAGGATTTCCCTCATTTACCTTTTTTCCAGATGGAAAATCCTGCTCTATTTTCAGTCAACTTGTGCAGGTGCAGCTCTGTGCCTCTTACACTCTTGTTTTCTATCTAGTTCAACTCTGAGCGAGCTGGTGAGAGAGCAGACGGGTTTGGCCTGGGGAAGCCTCTGCATTCATACAGGGTCACGATTTTCATTTTCCATTTGGTTCTCTATTACGTTCCTAACAAACACAAGACTCTTGCCCAACAGGAGAAACTTTCGAGGTTCAGTCTTGCCTAATTATTTCCAGTAGGAAATTCTAGTTTGGGGCAGAAAAGCAAATTCCTTTCTAATAGTTTCAAGTTATTAATGTTTTAGGAAAAATATACATTGTCCAATTATTTTGATTACTTAATTTCTGCTATTCGTGGAAGCATTCAAACTAAGCGTGAACAGAATAAGACTTTGTTTTAATTTTTTCATTCTATTTCATATATACATATTGTCAGCTTTACTGTATATTAGGAAAGACTATTGATGCTTCACTTTATCGATTGTATGTTCAGACCTTCCAAAAAGCTACAAAACACGGCCGTGATAGCCAGGCTCAAGGGCTGGGGTCACTGCGGTTTCTCGAGTATTTTCCCGAACAGCAAATTCCTCAGATTCCCGGTGTCACCTCGGCTCTGCGGGATGGGTCGGAGAGCCCGGCCCGGCCCTGCCCTGCTCTGCCTCGGCCGGCGGGGATGGGATGCCGGGACCCCCGGGCCGTGCCCGGTCCGACGGAGCGGCACCGAGCGCCGTGCGGGCCGGGGGCTGACGGCCGCCCTTCCCCCCGCAGAACGACATCTCCGAGCGGGAGCAGCGCTGGGGAGCCAAAACCATCGAGGGCTCCGGCCGCGCCGGGCACATCGAGTGAGTGCGGGGCGGACCGGGCCCAGGGGACGTGGGGGAGCGGCCCCGCGGGGACAGAAGGAGCCCTGCCGGGGAGGGGAGCGGGGCGTTACCGCGGGCCCCGTCCTGCGGCTCCTCGCCGGCTCCCGCCCCGCAGCTCTCGGGCATCGGGGACCTGCGCTCGGGGCTGCCCCGTGCAAAGGCTGCCCGCTCCTTCCCCGCCCGGCACTGACCCGCGGCAGCAGCTCCCTCGGGACAGCCCAGCGCAGCCCTGCCCTGTGTCCAGTGCAGCGCTCGGAGAAAGGAAGGCGTGGCGTCCCGAGAAGGTCGGCGTGTAGCCCTGAACTGCAGGGCTGCAGGAGTGGGGCTGGATGTCCCCCTGAGCCCATCGGTCCCTTGCCGGACCCCGGGCTGCCCTCGCAGGCACAGTGGCTGTGTGTGTCACCCAGGGAAGCCCAGCGCGGGCAGCTGCTCCCGCGTGTGTCCTGCTGTGGGCCGGCCTTTGGCTGCTGCAGGGGTGCAGGGATGCTCCCGCCGGCTGCACGGCTCTGCAAAATCCCGCTCTGACCTGCCCCGTCTCGGTCTCCAGCATCCATCAGCTGAGGAACAAAGTATCAGAGGAACATGAGGTCATCAAGAAGAAGGAACTGGAGACTGGCCCCAAGGCATCCTATGGCTATGGGGGCAAATTTGGAAAGGAGCGAGACCGAATGGATAAGGTAACAGCTGTGGAAGGCTTCCCTGAACCTCAGAGGGAAAGTGCTTTTCTCATAAGGGAAAGGGCATCCCTGTCTTCTTGCCTGACCCTGAAGGGAGAGAGGGGCGAGTTTGCACGGCTGCACAGATTCACACGTGTCCAGCTAGCCCATAAGCTGTCTCCAGGCTCTGTTTGAATTCATTTGTATAACTCATGTCTATAACTTCTTTGCGATGCTCCCTTTAGCTGTGAAGGACTTTCTGTGGCTGTTCAAGCCCACTACATAACAACTAAATCTGGTGCCTCCCTACTTGTGCTTGGAGAACTAATGTATAATAATTGCCTCATATTCTGCATTACAGACCTCATATCTCCCTGAGATAAAGCCCCTGACATCAGATCTGGTCTATGTTTTTTGATAATCATTATCATCATCCTTCTTCCTGCACCTTTCAGCATTTAATAGTTCTTTTTCAGAAGTGAGATGGTTAGATTGCAGGAGAGTTCCATAGCTGTGGTCACTGTGGGATTGAACAATACCAGGATGGCAGGGTGAGAAACAGACTGTCCTGAAAAATTCCCTGCTCTCCCTGCCAGAGATGTTGTAGTCAGGAGCTGCACACGCTCCTCAGGAGAAGGGGCAGAGGCTGAACACTTGCAGCACCCTGGTTGAAACTGGAAAAAGGCCAAGTAGTTGCTCAACAAAAACACCCTCACTCCGGTCTGAGCACAGCTGTTCCATCTCGGCACAGACTGTCTGTGGTTCCTGGCCACAGCAGCTCCAGCCGGGAGAGCAGGATCCTGGCCTGGCCTAGGGCCAGGTTTGCTGGCCCTTACTGTCAGATACAGAAACGGGGAATGGGTGCCAGACCTCTGCCTGGAGTTCTCAGCTGTGTGTGCCTTATCTGCACGTTTCTCCTGTCTCCCCTGTGGTTATCCAGCATGCAACTCCACCAGCACTTGAGATCAGCTGGTACTCGGCATCCCACGCTTTGCTGAGTGAGCTGGCAGCGGGGACGCTTTGTGGGATGACAGCCCTTGAGGCTCCTCCCCGGCCGAGCTGCTGCTGGCAAAGGCCGCGCGGAGAGCACGGGCACGGTGGGCTCGGAGCTGTCTCGCCGTGGCTGTGAGCGTGTCGGCGGCGGTGCTGCCTCTGCCCCGCACCACGCGCGCTCACGGCACGCTGTCTCTCCCGGCAGTGCGCGGTGGGACACGAGTACGTTGCCGATGTTGGCAAGCACTCCTCGCAGACAGATGCAGCCCATGGCTTTGGCGGCAAGTTCGGAGTCCAGCGGGACCGAGCCGACAAGGTGCGTTGGACAGCGCGGCTGAAATGGGTCCCTGTGGCCTGCGCTGCCCCCGGAGCGCTGCCGTGTGCCAGGGCTGCCAAAGCTCGGCGTGTGCGGGCTGTGCCGTGGCGCCGGTGAGGCGCAGCTCGCCCGTGTGCGGGGCAGGGCCGATGGCGCCGTGCGGGGCACTTGTTGCAGGTAACCCGTGGGCCCCCCCAGGTGCGGGGGGCCTGTCCCACCCAGGCAGAACGCTCTTTGTCCAGGGGCTGCCGTGTTTGCCCCTGCATGCTGCAGCACGAGGCAGGGAGCTGCGAACAGCCCGGCCCCGGGGGAGGGAGGCTGGCACCCGGCTTGGCCCTCGGGATGATTGACAGTCCTCCCCTTCTCGTTCCAGTCAGCGCTGGGCTTTGAATACAAGGGTGAGGTGGAGAAACACTCGTCCCAGAAAGGCAAGTGCATGGGCACGTGTGGCCCCTTGACCCTCTGCACAGCCTCTCTTCTGCTCCCAGTATCCCGTGCTCTTGGCTGTGGCACGGTCTCCTGTCTCTTGCTGCACATTCCTGTTCCCAGCCCATCACCCTTGTGGCCCCATTCGCTGCTGTCCTGTCACCGTCCTCACACATCCTGTACATCCTGCTTGTCTCTGTGCTTTGCTTTGCTGGAGATGCCGTCCTGGCTGGGCAGAGGACACCCCGATGGCTCTGCTCCCTGTCCTCCCAAAGCCCTTCTTAGAACTGCTCCAGAGGAAGCCTGAGCACTGTAGCCCTTGAGAAGTGATTGCAGGAAAAGCAGTCCTCTAAGAAAAAGACACAGCAATGGATGTGAAAACAAAACCCTACAGAACATCCAAACTTCTCCAGAATCCTGCAGATAATTCAACAAACAGTGCAGGAATTGAAACTAAGGGTATTTTAAATATTCTGCGCCCAAGAGAAAATGAGAGGGCATGGTCTGTTGTTGTTTCAGGTAAATGTGAAGAATAGTGCATTACCAAGGAAAGAACTGAATCAGGTTCATTTAAAAGGAAACTGTAAAAGAAGGAAAATGGTTTAAGGCATTCTTGAATGATCTTAAAATAATGAATCACATGCAGTTGTGCTCCATTAATATATTCATGTAGACACAGGAACTCATCAGTCTATGTGAAATCACAGAAATTGCGCAGGAAATGGAAATGTCAGAAACAGAGTGTTTGGATTACTTCTCATAGAAATGTGTCCATACTGGAAGCTCCAGCAGCAATGTAACAGTCATAAAATCTATGTTTATTGAAAACAGCTCTCTTGAAGATCCATTTAATAACAGCCCCATAGGTATATAATAGTTTAGTCACAATAAGTTTAAGAATTTTTAGGACTTACAGATTAAGTGACGGAGTTTCTATGAAACAGAGATCCGTTCTGGCATACAAAATGTTCATACACATATTTCACTAGATCACAGCCTCCACAGATTGGTACAGCTGAATTTGTCAGAGAAGCCTAAACTCAGTCCCATGAAATGCAGATCTGTGAGAATAGCGTCAGGTAAGAGGGAGAGGTGACTGCGATTTACTCCTGAGGGACAGGATTTAGAGACCGAGCAGGCAGGTGTCTGAAAGGAGGAGTCAGTACAGCCAGGAGTCTGGATGGAGGCTGAAATGTCTCAGGAGTCAGCCAGTAATAACCAGTGGTCCTTAGAAAACTGCTGAACATGGCTGAAGTCATTAATGGGTCACTGGTTTGAGGATGGAAAAAGGAGAGGCAGAAGGCAGCTGTGGTGTGCTCTCACACATGGCCAGTGTGCCAGGGACAAGAGTGGGAGCAAGTCTGCAGAAAGGGGAGTTCAGCCTTGGTGCCAGTCCCCAGGGTCAGGTGAGATTCCACTCCAGCAAACGCAGCCCTTTGCCATTCCTGCGTTTGCAAGGCTCCGTGTGTCCCTCACAGCCCTTTCCCCAGGCTGGCACACCACAGGCTGAGATCCTGCCTCTGGAGGTAGCTGAAGGACTGATGCTCCCGCTGTTAGTGTCCAAGCCCTGCTTGGCTTTGCCTTCCTGGGTGACAGAGCTCCCACTCTCCTTGGCATGTCCATTTGCTTCCTTTCCTCCTGGCCTGCTGTGTCTCCTGGTGCCCTGACCCCCGTTTGCCTTGTGCCCCCATTGCTACGGGCTCTCAGCCGTGGTGCTCCCTGCCATCCACTCTGTTCCCTCCAACCCTTCACTTCCTATGGTGTTTTCCATAATCCCTGCTGCTGTCCCTTCTCCCTGGTGGCCCTTCCCAGAGCTGCTCCCTATCCTCCCCTCACCAGCCCCATGCTGGGGGTAGCATTTGACTCAGTACATCACCTCAGATTACTCCAAGGGCTTTGGTGGCCGTTACGGAGTGGAAAGGGATAAGGTGGACAAAGCAGCTGTGGGATTTGACTACAAGAGCCAGGCAGAGAAGCACGACTCTCAGAAAGGTGAGCTGGGGAAGCTGGGTGAGGTGGGGGAAACTGAGGGAGTTGGGTGAGCTGGGGGAGCTGGGGGAGCCAGCTGAGGCGGGGAGCAGGCAGTGTCAGGGCTGGAGCTGGGCACTGTGCCCACTGGGACTATGGGGCACTGTGCAGGGTCTTTGCAATCTGCTGCAAGGATGGTGGAAGAGCTACAGGGAGCCCTTGGGAATGGGCCAGGTGAGGAAGACCATTGCACGGTGCGCGACTGCGGCAAAGAGTTCAGGCTAAAGGAAGAGGAGCAGAAGAGTTCTGCGGGCATAGGGACCTCTTGGACAGCACATCACCAAAGGAAGGGTGAAGGGCAAGCCCAGGCAGGGGCTAATAGCAGGGGACTCATCCCAGGGAGGAGGGAGCGCTGCTGCTGCAGCACCAGTGGGGAAATCTGGCCTTGTTCCATGTCTTTCTCTAAGTCCCGGGCATGGAAAACCTGTGAGAACAGCCAGAATTCACACTGCTGCCACTTGCCTGCTTCCCTCCCTTGTCTGTTCTCTTCTGTGCCCTGATCTGGATCCCTGTGGCTGAAGACTACTCTGTGGGCTTTGGTGGGAAGTTTGGGGTCCAGAGGGATCGTCAGGACAAGAATGCCCTTGGCTGGGACCATCAGGAAGAAGTGCAACCCCACGCATCCCAAAGAGGTTGGTCAGTGTTGCCAGAGGTGGCAGCAGTTTCCTCGGAGCACACACAGACCTGGAGCTTGTGGTTCACAGTAAAAGATGCAGCTGCTGAAAACAGAATGTGTCCAGCACGCTGCAGAGCAGCTGAGACACCGTGAACCCCACAGCACAAGGGCAGAGTAGGTGTGAGCTTGGGTCAGTGGGGGGCGTGGAATGGGAGTCCCTGGAGCAGCACTTCCAGAGTCTGCTGTGCTTCCTCTGCGAGGGACGTTCCTAACCATGAGCTCGTTGTAAGGTGAGCACAGAGGAACGAGGCAGAGCTTGTCCCAGGGATGCCGAGTGTGCAGCACGTTTGACCTCACTGAACAAGTGAGGCCGCGCTGCACTCGGGTGGGGTGACTGGCCTCTCACCCCTGTGCCTTGGGCTCGGGTTTGGCAGCTACAGCCCTGCACACCTGTGCCCTCAGCTGAAAGGAGGGAGGGATTCGTCCCAAAAGCTGCTGGCCAGAGCACTCAGCTTTATCTGTTCCACATATGGAACTAACTAGAGATAACCCATGCAAACTCATTTCACTGGTCAAAGCATGCTGAAGTCAGAGGTGCACACAAAATACAAAATACTATAAAGTAACGTTTTCTCCATACAGACTATGCCAAGGGGTTTGGAGGCCGTTATGGGGTCCAGAAGGATAGAGTGGATAAGGTAAGACTGCTGCAGCCTGCTATTGCTTCCTCCTAATCACTGCTTTTTGCCCAGCTGAAGGAGAAGAGACTCCCCTGGTGGAGGTGAGATCCCAGTGCACAGCTATGGCAAGAAGGAACTGGCTGAGCCTGAAATACCAGAGGGAGCAGAGGGATGCAGCCCAGACTGTAATGCAGGGAATTCCTCATGGCACTGTCTGTAACTCCCACCTCTCTGCTCTTTGTTACCCTCTGCAGATGGGTGCCTTATGGTCTACTCAGGTGCCAAATCTTCCTGCACACCTTGACAAACGCCAGCAGGGATGGGATTGGCGTAGATCAATCTGCTGTGCATGAGAAGGGGTCACCAAGTTGCTGGTCTGAGTTTTCTGTTTGGGCTGACACCAGGCAAAGCCTCATCTACAGTCACATATCAGACTGAGGCACTGGGATAAATTCTGTGCTTGGCAGGCTGCCCTGAAGGCTCGGGCAGCAAAGGGCTGCTGCCAGCGGGTGGTGATCTGCATGGATGTGGATAGCCTGAGAGATGGGAATCCTGGGCCTTGGGGGCATTTGGAAGAGGCAGTGGGGGTGCATTCCCTGAAACCTCCTTTCCCTGCTGTGGGGCACAGTGCTGTGCCTGGGGCGGCACCAACACTGCTGTCCTGGGGAGCTCGAGGAAGCAGGGGAGGATAAAACCACACTGGAACAACCCACATGCTCCTGTCCATGCTGTGTGAGTAGGCTGGGCCAGCAACAGAGAGGGAATGTTGTCCTGCCCTCAGAAGAGATTAGCACTCTCTGTGAATTTAACAAGCAAGTAGAGGAGCACTGACAGAAGGCACATCTTGTACGTGGTCAAAAACAACATGCAAAAGCAGATGAGGACTTGGTAAAAGGGCTGTGGGTCCTTTGGTAGGCAGGATGCAGAGAGGAGATAAGCAAAGTGAACATGAATTTGTGCATTTTGAGAATTCTGAAGCATAAACAAACATGGTCCAAATAAGGATATTTGGGCAAGTAACCAAGCTTCTGATTGCCTGGTCCTCAGGTACTGTAGAAATGCTTAATTCACTGCACCAGAGCAGAGCATAACAGACCCTCAGGCAGCCTGAACTCCCTTTTGGTGAAGTTCTGGACACAGTATCAGACTAAAGCTCACACAAAACACAAATGCTGTCACACACACAGCACGTCCAGGCCTCTGCTGTGACCTGTGGACCTGGTTCTGAGCCTGCAGCCTGATTTGCCTGCTCAGGTGTTTCCTGCAGGGAGAGCGGAGCTGCTGTTGGGGCTCCACAGCTGCAGTGGCAGTCAGCCACTGGCCTTTTGTGACACCTGCAGGCAGCACCTGGTGTAAAGTGTCAGGCTGAAAAGTGGGTCCTACCTGCTGGTTCCTTTTTGTATGGAGCAGTTTTCTCACGGAAGCAGATAAACCCTTAAGCCCTCTCTATCTCACTTTGCTTTTCCTGCTCCGTTGCACCGACACCATTCCCAGGGCAGCCTCTCTCCACACCTCCTGAAGCCAGCGATGCCACAGGTGTTTGCACACAGGTGCTGCTCTCCAGCCCGTGCCAGTGCACGCAGGGCAGGGGAGGCGGCTGTGCAGCCAGCGGGGCAGTGCTTCCCGGCCTCGTGCCACGGGGAGTGCCGGGATGGGTGCGCAGGGTCCCTGGGCCTGGCTGAGAGGCCAGGCATCCCGCCAGGCATGCCCCCAGCTCCTTGCCACGGCACAGGGAGTGCCCGCAGCCCCGCTGTCCTGTGCCACCGCTCAGCCCCCCCCGCTGGGCTCCACAGCACCTTGCCAGCTCTCGGTGCCACCTCTCGGGCAGGGACACCTGTGTCCTTGGCCGGGGGAGGGGGAAACAGGCACGTCCCCAGGGCAGGGAGGTGCCGGAAGAGGGGACCGAAGCCAACAGCCTCCCCTGGGCCAGGGCAGGTGTACGGGTGAGGACAAACACACCTGGGAACAAAGCTTGCCATCATCACCAGTACCCAAACCCAGCGCTGGCATTGCCCAACAAGCTGAACAATTCTTTCACTTCCTCTGGCAGAGTGCTGCTGGCTTTGATGAGATGGCAGCTCCCACCTCTTCCTATGAGAAAACAAGACCCCTGGAGGCAGGTGAGACCCGAGTAGCAGCCCTGGGCTCAGGAAGCTGTGGGGCTCACAGCCCCTCCGTGGCAGCGTGCTGGCAGGTGCGTGCTGTGGTGGGGTGGGGGTTTAACCTGTGCTGGAGGGCAGGAGAAGGTGGCTGAACTGCAAATTTCTCTGGAAGAGGCAGAGGTCTGGGTTTCTCCTGGATGCTTGGGGTGGTGGAAGGAAGACGTAGGGCTGGGTCAATCAGCTGTCTCCTCGCAGGAGCGTCCAGCGGCACCAGCAGCCTGCGGTCACGGTTTGAGGACATGGCCAGGTCGGCAGAGGAGGAGAGCAGGAGGCAGGCAGAGGAGGGGCGGCTGAGGCGGCAGGCGCGCGACCACCGCGGGGCTCAGCAGCAGCCGGTGAGCCAGGGCTGTCTTGCCGTGTCCTCCAAGACTCACGGCACAGACTGTTCCCCAGAGCCTCGCAGGTCCATGTCCTTCTATGTGGTCTCTTGAGGGCAACCTCCTGCCTGAACTGCTTCCCCGCACCTGCCAAGAATGGCCACTGAGCTTCATGGTTGTCACCGGGCTTTCCATTTCAGCACACCAAACACTCATATAAGGACATACCTGCAGCCAACCGTGGTGCCAGTTCTCTGGCCTCAGCTTCTTTTGCCTCTGGTGCCTGGCAAACAGTGTGGTTACTCCTCCCCAGCACTGCTATCCCAGCAGTCTGTATGTGGGATGCCTCCCAGCAAACTGGAGATGGCACCCAGCCCCTGTGTTTACCTGCCTTCCCACCTGGTGCCGTTCCTGCACTCAGAGGGCAGGGGGGTGTTAACAGTGAAGCTGTGCCCCCACCCCCAGCATGCTCCTCTTTGGGGCTGCCCCTCTGTTGTCATCAGCCTGTGAGTGCCCGGGCCCAGAGCAGGTTTGTAGGCAGAGGAAAATGTTCTGAGTTGCTGTGTTGGGAACGTGAACAGCAATTGTTCAAAGGGACTGAGCCGTCTGATGGCTTTTCTCCAGCAGGAAATCCCAACGAGAGAGAAGGAGCCCACTGGGGCAGCCCCTCCAGCCCTGCCAGCAAGGGTGCCCCGGAGCACTGCTGGGGACCAGCCCGTGTCACCAGGAGAACAGGTGCCAAGGCAGCCCGGCGGAACTGGGGAGGGGAGCAGGCAGAGGGGATTGCACCTGAGAGGGGCTGTCCTTTACGGGCAGCCCTGCAGGAAGGTGTGGAGCACAGCCGGAGCGTGTGAGAGGCTTTGGAAGGAGAAGGGGGAGCACTGGGATGGGGATGGGACGTGGCTGCACAGCACCTGACCCCACGGGACAAGCTCTGGGAGCGGGTCAGTGCAGTGGCACTACTGTGGGCTGTAGTGAAGTTTGAACAGAGTTCAAACATTTGAGTCCTGAGGGTCTCCAATCGCAGCTGCTGGTTCAGCATGGCCCGAGTAGCTCAGCTGCTCCCCTGCTGTGCAGGGGATGATGCTCCCTTTGTGCCCTGGCAGCAGTAAAGGGGCTGCCTTCTGTCGGCTGCTGGGAGTCAGGGAAGAGCTGCCTCTGGTGGGTGCTTTGTAGGTGACTTTCCCGTCACTTTCCCACCTCATGGCAGGAGGCCAAAAGGGAGGATGAAGAAGTGCCACCCACTTTGCCACCAAGGCCAGCAGATCTGGATGCAGAGCTGTGCAAGGTCCCCAGCCAGGGTCAGCCCACCTGCAGTATGGGTTTGGATGTCGGTGGAGACTACGAGGAGCTGCCAGAGCCCTCTGACTACTGTGACAGTATCAGCGGAGGCGCTGACTATGAGGAGCTGCCAGGCCCACAGGGAAAGCTGGATGCCACCTATGACTTTGGAGGAGACGGAGGTGAAGACTATGAGGTGATCCTTCCTCAGGAGCCCAGACAGAGCCAGCCTCACCCGGGTGAGTACTGATGGAAGAGCCCATGTCTTGGGGAGCTTGTACCTGTCCACTCCCCTCACTGGATGTACAGGACAAAGTCCAGAGGGAATTTTTATCCTGATGTCTACTGTGGTCAGGATAGTAGCTCCTGATGATGGAGACTTGGTTGTGTCCCAGTCCCCTGCCCAGCTCTGAGGTGCAGATGAGCTGCATGGGATGCTGGAGCAGAAGCAGGAATCTGCTGGATCAGGCTGCGGGCAGAAGGCTGCCACGGGCCCAGGAGAAGCTGGATGGGAACCAGTGTTCTTGCCGCAGTTTCCTGGCAAGCAGCTGCCAGTGCTGCCCTGGGGCCTGGGGGTGCCTCTGGTTCAGGCCGCTGCTCACAAGGCCGGTGCTCCCGAGGGGGCCTGCTGGGCTCTCCGGTGTGAGGAGTGCAGGCAGCCTTTGTCCAAGCACAGGAGCTTTAAACTGCCCGGGCCGCCGTCGGTGCTTCCGTCGCAGCTTTGCTGCTACTGGGGATGGCAAGCGAAGAGGTTGGAGTTATTCCCAGCCTTTTTCTTGGGAGAGGAGCATGAAAGATCAGGACCCGGCCGTCTCCTTGAAGAAGGGGAGGGAAGTCACGCCTTGCTTTGGGCTGTGGTGCACCTCTCCTTGCTGACAGGGCTTGGATGTGCTTCCCCAGAGCGGGGCTGGAGGGCGGCACTGCCCAGGACTGTGCGGCTGCTTCAGCCTCTCTCAGGTCTGTCTGTCCTGTGTTCTGCAGGGAACGTGGGCAGTGCCTACGAGGAGCAGAACCCCGGGGTCTGCGCTGTGGCTCTCTACGATTACCAAGGAGGTGGGTCTGCCCTCAGGGCTTCGGGGAAGGCGCCGTGTCCCAGCAGCATGGGGGGGGTTCACCACATCAGCAGGGGGGAAAAGATTGTGACTTGGCGGCTTAAATGTCTTCCTCCTGGGGAAGCAGCATGAGGCCTGGCTGGGGAGCTGTCATGATATAGGAATGGTATTCTCAAATTCAGTACTCCCAGTAAAAAAAACATGCATCACTTCCCCTCTGCAACAAAAAGGCGAAGATCACAGGTTGAGATAAGAACAATTTACTGGAAATAGAAATAAGAAAGCGAACAGTAACAGCTACAATGTTAATAACAAAAGGTATAAGAAAATAAATTATTCACACAGAAAAACACCCAACAATAGACAATATTGGATGGCTCCCTCCACCACATTTTCTCAACCAGAAGAACCATCTCATCTTCCTCAGAATCGAGAGTCCCTTTCCCCCACCCTTGGCAATGACATGAGATGGTACAGAACAACCTCCGTGTCTTGGCCATGGCCCCTCCCAGCTACTGCAAAAAATCAGCCTTGTCCTGGCCCAAACCAGGACAGGAACAGAGAAACTTCATCTTTCACCTGTGAGGTCTTGCTCTTTCTCTGTTTCATTTGTGCTGTTGGACAGGGGTTGGGTAAATTCTTGGGCGTTATCAGAGCACTTGTTCTGTCTTCTCCTGCCTGGGGGAAGGTGGGAGGAGGAATGTGAACCAGGTCTCTCTGGGGTTCTCTTTGCATTGTGACTGTCTTTTCTTGACAATTTTTGCAGATGGAGATGATGAGATTTCTTTTGATCCTGATGACACAATCACACACATCGAGATGGTTGATGAAGGCTGGTGGCGAGGACAGTGCCATGGCAGAGTCGGCCTCTTCCCAGCAAATTATGTGAAGCTTCTGCAATGAAAGGAGCACAGTGAAAGCCGCTTCCTTCCAAACTTTTGCCTCTGACATGGTTTGACGCTGGCCAAATGCCAGGCACCCACAAAAATCACTCATTCACTCTTCCCTGCCATAGCTGGGTAGAGGAGAGAAAAATTTAACAATGGATTCATGAGTTAAGGGCTGGAAGAAAACACTCCAAGGCCAAAACAGGCTCAACTTAGAGGTATAAAGTGCATTTATTACTAACAGAACCAGAGGAGGATAACGAAAAGTAGAATAAGCCCTTAAAACACCCCAGCCCCTGCCTCCTTCCCACCGACAGAGCGGGTAGACAGGGCGTGGGGCTTTTGGTCAGTTCATCACCCGAGTTGTTCTCCTGCTGCCCTGGGAGAGGAGTCCTTCCCCTGTGAGACCGTGGGGTCCCTCCCACCGCAGACAGCTCTCGGTGCATTTCTCCAGCGCGGGCCCACGCTCGGGAGCAGCAGTGCTGCCACAGCTGCTGCAGCGCCAGTCCCTCCCGCGGGCGCTCCCACAGCTGCTGTGGCAGGGCTGCTGCTCGTGAGACTGGACCCGCGCTGGAGAAGTTCCCGAGAGCTGTCTCCGGTGGGAGGGACCCCACGGTCTCACCAAGGAAGGACTCCTCTCCCTGAGCGAGCAGAAAAAGGTCTCGAGTGGCAAACTGACCAAAAGCCCCATGCCCTGTCTCTCCCTGCGCTGTCCGTGGGAAGGAGGGAGGGGGTGAGGAAAAAGACGTGTTTTTAAGGGCTTATTGTACTTCTCATTATCCTCCTCTGACTTTGTTAGTAATAAATTCACTCGGTGCTTCTAAGCTGAGCCTGTTTTGTCCTTGGAGTGTTTTCTCTGAGTCCTTAGCTCATGAACGCTTCATTTAACTTCTTTTCCCTCCTCTGCCCAGCTGAGGCAGGTGAGGGTGAGTGAGTTTTGCGGGTGCCTGGTGTTTGGCCAGTGTCAAACCACGACAGCCTCTCTCTGCTTCAGCCTTTCCCGTGTTATCAGCTTCATTCAGCTCAGCTTGGTATATCCACATTCAGAGAAATATCAAGGAGCAAACTGGCGCTGTCGGAGGGAATGCTTTGTCTTATGCCCAAGAGGATTTTGTTTCCCATCCACTTCCAGCTGGGAAAGGTGGGATAGTTTAAGAGCATATGAGTGCAATATGAGGTGTCTTGTCTCTTCTATCTAGGCTGCCCGACCTGTCAGCCAGCAAGCCTGCAGGAGTGTGTCCTGTTCCCAGGGGGGAAATTCCCAGAGCAGAAATAACAAATCCAGTCCAGCCAAGGCAGAAGGGACGTGAGCTATGGGACCTTTGTCAGTTGCTGTGGCCCTGGATCTCATCCTAGCCAGGGATCAGGGAAAGGAGCACTGGGAAAGCCAAATTTGCCTTTGTTCCAAGGAAGGGTTTCCATTTCTAGGATGAGCCATGTTTGGAGTGTGGAGCAGAGAAACGTGAATGTGTGTCCCTTCTGGGCACAGGTCTGTCTGTCCCCGGGGGCTGTGCCCTCCCTCACAGCTTCTGCTCTGGCCTGGCTCAAACTGTGTCCCAGTGATTCTGTGACAGCTCGTGTCCCCTGTGCTTGCTGGAGGCTCCTGAAAAGGCCCCCTGACTCTTCATCACAGATGTGGGGAAAAGGCTGGGCAGGTGGGAAGCAGGACAGGAGGAAACATTTTTTTGCTAATGTTTAAAACAGTTTCCAGAAACGCAAAGCAAAGCCCTTCCTCAAGCCAGTATATCTTAGGTGGATGCTCACCTGTGGGAATTGTTCCTCTGTGGGATGCAGGTACCATCACAGCAGGAATAAACAAGGGACAGCTTACTAGTACAGCACCTGAGGGGCTGCGGGAGCACCTGAGGGGCTGCGGGACTGAGGGGCTGCGGGAGTGAGCGGGCGCAGCTGGGGGGCTG
>WEKY01003821.1:0-10593 GCA_013390045.1 Picathartes gymnocephalus | reverse complement strand
TGAATATTCATGCAGAGCAACTCTACTCAAATAAAGTCCGACATGACATAATTTCAAAATTATTTCCCCTGCCTTGGGCTTAAGGCCCTGATCCACATATGCCACTTCATGATACCTTCATGAAGAAGATGGCAAAGAAGGGGAGAATTTTTTGGTAAAATATTTTCCTTTTCAGTAAAATAGGTTCCTGTCTTACTGACAGCTTCTTTTATCCAAGGATGTGCAAAAAGTATATAACAGGCAAATGCACAATGCAAGTGGTGGGTACCATCCCACCGTGCAATATACAGTATGGGAGACATTAACAAAAATTCCTTTGTGCGTTGCCTGAACAACTCTGTGAAATACTAAACTTGTGAAATCCTTAAACCACTTCCTGCTGTCAGACACACCTACTTGATAGCAAATACATCTGGCCCTCAAAATCCTGGCTACCTTATTATAGCCATGGCTACAGTTTAGCCAAAGATCTTTAACTGAAAGAATGACATTATGTTTAGTAATATTTAATTAGAAGGCTCATTTAAGTCAGATGAGAGCAGAAAAATTATTTAATTTCAAAAATGCATCAGACATTTATATGTCCTTGAAGACAAATAGAGGGTAAGTGATGCTTTTTGGTAGCATTTGATTTTATACAAGGTGTTGTGAAGGATATAGTTTTTACATTTCACTCCTAATACTGTCCCCCTTTTGGAAGTAAGGCACTACTGAAATGACAGGCAAGATATATTCAGGGTGTGGTATGCACATAGACAAAAACACATACACAAGTGTAATATCTACAGTGTAGAGTCATGCCAGGACATTATACAGATACATGTAGGAACAGAGCTGAAAATCCTTAACAAAATAATATAATGCAAAAGACTACTGGATATATTTTTCCCATGTCAGAAGTCAAAGTAAAACTTTCTAAAATCTAAAAGAAAATAAAAGACTAGCCATTATTCCTTCTCCTTTACATGCTCAAGTTTGAACCCATCTACTTTTCTTCAAAGATCTGTTTCCAGTGCTGCAGGTGTGAGTCACAGAGCATAGACATCCGTGACTCATAGCACAAAACAGAGGGGAAATCTATGAAGAGTTGGCAGATTATATCAGCTGCTGGCAAGCAACAACCATTGCACCTCTATGTAAAGCTTCACAAACTAAGAATATGCAGCTCAGAGTCCAGTAAATTTTTCCAGCTGCACATTCTTACCTTCTGCAGTCTACAACAAATATAGTGAACACTGGCTAGCTGCACATAGAGTTCTCCTATGAAGACTCACGTGCAATCTACAGTATGGTCTGCATTTTCTGTTCAATGCATTCTCTATGATAAAAGGTTCTCTTTTGTATTTAGCCAAAAGAATGCCAATACTTAATGTTACCATAGACAATTAAACAACAAAATATTAAGCACAGGCTCAGTATTGTCTTGTCTAAAAGTTATACAACATAGCAGAAGAACCAAATCTTGCTTCTACACTCAGGAATATTTTTATATCTACATAAAGCAAATTAACTTCCAATTCACTTAAGTACCATCCAGACCACAGCTGGGCATGTTCTGATATCCTCACCTTAACACAGCTGATTTCACTGAGAGTTGTTCTGGAAGAGCTAAAAACAACTCTTGCCTATGAAGATATTTCAGTACATTTGTGGGCATGAATATTGACTGAAGTCTTCCAAAATCATTCCATTGGCCTTCATGGACAAATCCCATCAAAAATTTTGCACTTTTCAGCCACTAAATTATAGTCACTAGATACGTAAGTTGCTGCATATAGTTGAAGTCCCTGCCTTCAATTATTGCCCAGTTTCCAAAGTATCAGCTTTTTTTCTGAGATGCCTTCATTAGCTTTGCTTATAAACACAATCTCTCACTTGTAGCTGAGATAGAACTATCTGACAATTCCTGAAAAATAAGAATTGGGTTTTTTATTAAACCAAATACAGTGAGTATTCAGCTTGTTTTAAATTCTACTAACTGTAAAATGCTAATGTACAGCATATTAACAATATTGAATACAGATTCTAACAATATTGAAGACTAAAACAATTTTTTTCTTCCTAGAAAAACAACTTAACACAAAAAATACTGGAAGGGTGATGAAACTATATTCATCAGGGTGTTGACAGCTGTTGTGCCGTCTAGGAAATAGTATAATTTCAGAAAAGATAATGTAATTGCTTATAAATTAAAATACTAATCATTTGCGTCACTGGAGTATATTGAACTCATTAAAGGTAAGTAAAACTGCCCTTAATGATACTCCATAATATCATTAAAGGCAGTTTTACGATATTTTCACACTTACTTCGACATTCATAGTATTAAAGAATAAAAGTCTTACTCTGATAAAAAAATTAATCACTTTGTGGTAGAAATTACTAGGAAAAAAACCCCAAAAACCAACAACATCAACAAAACAAAAACAAAAACAAAAACAAAAACAAAAAAACCCACAACCAAACAACAACAAAAAAACCATGACTTGTTTGCATGTGGTTGTACAAGTTTCACTAACCTTGTCCTACTTTTGTGTAGAAATCTGTGGCGGTATGTCCAACAGATCCCAGGGAAGAATAACCAGTCACCCCACCAGAAAGAAAAAGGTAACAATATTCTTGAGTTTTTGTTGTGTCTGGCTAAAATACAGGAAGGCACAGCAAGCTTTCCTATCACTTAGAAATTACAGTCCACATGCCTCTGCTTTTGCAAATTGCTCCCATGTCCATGTGCTAAAGTATCCACATTTATATTTTTCTACATCGAAGTGCAGAGTTCAACAAGCAGAAACTGACTGTTACTAGTGGTAGAGTAGCTGATCTGCACTAAAACAGATTGCCAGTTGGATGGATGCATATCTGTGGTAACATCCAGAGTCACTTTGTCTTTGTTCCAGTTCTTATTTTTTCAGACTCTTTTCTGTTACAAATATTGCATATAGTCTGTAAGCAATTCCTTTAAATAGGATGCAAATTGAAACAATAGTGATTTGGAATTATTTGCAAAGGTAAGCAGGTGATTATAAACTTTTCCTGGGCCAAGTCCAATGTGGTCAGTAACTTTCCAAGTTCACTGGAGAAAAATAAATTTTTCATGGAAGTAGATCCATTAAGAAAGTGAAAGCACAAAGGACATTATTTGGGCATTCGCTGTGAATCACACCCTACTATCAGCTTTGCTACCCAGAGAAGAAAGTCACTTATCATGACAGTCATTATACATCTCATTTAGACTCTTTTTTACTGTGTGGAACCAATCTGAATATTCTTTAAGAGGTAACCTTCCCCAGAGTGTGCTGGTGTTCCTGAGGCACATATGAGGCAGCATTTATTCAAAACTGCATCCTGCTTAGCCTCTCAAAGGTTTCTAAGTCCAACGACGTCTCAATTCCTACTATGTCACAGACAAGAGCAGTCATACTGGGCATTGGGAGTTGAGTTTGAATTGCCTTTGAAATCCTTTCTTATTTCTCAGTTTCTATCTTTTAAAATTTTAGCATCAGATACACATTACAAGAAATTCTATTAGCAAATGATAAGTCTGTCTCAGTTTTAAACAGTCTATCTGTCTTGATGTTTGTGAGAGCTGTAAGTTTTCATAAGCAGAAAAGGCTGCCTCTGTAGCTACACATATTTCAAGAATGCACCTTGTCTCATATCAATTTATACTTGAAATATTTTTGCTATCACTTGGAAGTCAGTTGAAAACTTCCAAAGCAGAAACCTTTCTACAGTGTATTTCAACCCTTATTAAAAAGCTCCAGCTAATGACACTATAGCAGAATTTTTAACGGTTACTACTGTGCTTACATGGTCATATTAATCCAAAGTGATTTGGAGTTTTTCCTATCCATTTGGTTTTTGTCAGTGTAAAGTAATAAGCACTATAATGGAGTCTGCATATTTTCTGTCAATGCCACAGTTAGTGTCTGTGGACTCAGTAACCCAGATGACAAACACTAAATCAGCAGCAATGCAAGATTCAGCTCCCATATTGCACCCTCCTTTGATGTTAATTACATTCTCAAAAAGGACACGTCTTTTCTTTTAACCACATATAGTACGTGTTGAAAACATAGCTACGGGCAGAATAATAACTATACAAAATCATAAAACTTAACAGGTCTATGCACAGAAAGCATTCTGACCTAAAACTGATTTATTTTCTTCTTATGAACTGTTGTACTTCTATTAGCTCTACGACACTAATCTAACTATGAGAGTAAAGTATATTTCACCTAAGACATAACTGATAAAATGTTCGCACTTTAGCTCTAGCTGAAGACTGCTTAGTATTTGGGCTATAGAACTCCACTAAAGAAGGTGAAGGCTGGCTGACTGAGAACTGGCTGACTTTCCGCAACATGAATATTGGAGAATTAATTATTTAGAATTTTGGGGGATTTTTGGGTTTTGGGTTTGTTTGTGGTTTGTTTTGGTTGTTGTTGTTGTTGTTTTGGTTGGGTTTTTGTTTGGTTGGTTTTTTTTGGTTGGTTAGGGGTTTTTTGTTCGTCATGTTTTGTTTTTGTTTTTGTTTTGGGTGTTTTTTGGTTGGTTGGTTGGTTGGTTGGTTGGTTGGTTGGGTTTTGGGGTGGGTTTTTTGTTTTTTGTTTGTTTGGGGTTTTTTGTGTTTTGGGGTTTTGTTGTTGTTTTGTTGTTTTGTTGTCTTGTGGTTTTTTTGGGGGTGTTTGTTTGTTTTTTTGTTTTTGATTGGTACATTTGATCAGAGACTTGTTAGAAAATTTTCTTCCAATAAAAATGCACAGTATATAGAGCATATATACATACAGTACCTATCTATTTTCAACATTCCTGATATATTGCCTTCCAGCTGAAGATACAGAATATTGCACACAAGTCTATATAGGGTAGGCACTTACACTTCTATTGAGTCACCTTTGGTGAAAACCTGAGCTGTCTTTGATAAAGCCTTCAGATATGCTGTAAATTACTAAAATAATTAGCCATCCGTGTAACTCTTGATCCTAGACATATTTCTGCTTCCCAGTGTGTAAAAGACACCATGAAAATTTTGCTTATGAATAAGACAGCTGCATATAAAAGGCAACCTTAAATTTCATCCCATGTCAGATATGTAGGGACTTTAAAACTTAATATAAGATGCAAACACTGCAAGAAGCAGGACAAACTCCAGAATAATAACCAGCTTTTATTGCAACAGCTTTACATACTGATTTTCTGAATGGAGTTGGATGGATTTTTATATAACATCTATAAAATACCATTTTAAATTATAAAAATGTACACTCTTACTAACCTGAACTTACATAGGCTGTGATTTTCATTCTAATAGCAAGTTGTGTTTCATCTTAACAGGACAAATTCACCTTTAGATATACCAGAATTACACAACTGTCATACAGAAAAAAGAGGCAAACATTAGGTCTGTGGTGACATCAACTTTATTATGATAAGTGAGAGCTTTCCCTACTGCTCACCTGCTGTTGAAGTCCCACAGTAATATTTACACTTAGTAGCAGCTAGAGCCAAGTGAATTTGGAAGAATTTTCTACATCAGCATTGGTCCACGTGACCTAGTGAAACATCTGTTTAGAACATGGCCTGGCTTTCATTGTTTCCCCAAGAATCTCAGAAAGACTAGGTTTTACCAAGATAATGGGGCACAAAATGTGACAACTATGGGTACATCTCACCACAAAAAAGTTTTTAATTTGACACATAAATAACCACAAATTTGCATGCTCAAGGAATCATATAACCATAAATTAATTTGGGCTGGAAGGGGCTGGCCAAAAAGGTCACACAGTTCAAACCCCCCTTTCATGGACTGGGACACATTCCTCATCTGCCCTTCCAAATAAAAGTGAGCCAAAGGTGGGACTAATTGAAAGTTTTCACTGCAAAATAGCTTTTGTCTCAGCAAAGCCATAAGATTTGAAAGTAGTCACCTATATGCACCTGAAAGACTTTTGTCTTTTAATAGGTTGAACAACATAACCCCTTCCTTAAGGACAGAACATCCAGCAAGTCTGCAAAAACGATTTTGTCCTTTTATCGCTTTCTCTCTTCTTTCTTTTTCATTAAAGAAACAGAAGAATTTTCACTAAGTGTTTTCAGAAAACATTTAGTTTTGCCATATTTAATATTCCTATTCTATCTGCCAGTGATAGGATAAAAAGTTCAACACAGATCTGCAATTCAATAGCACATTAAATAGCATTTGATGAAATGAGAATACAAAAAATATGGATTACGATAGATCTTTTGTCAATATCTTTCCAAGCTGTATAAAAGACTACAAGAGAAGTTCTCAATCTGAAATTAAGTTTTGGTGCATGTGACTTTCTTTATTTTGAGTCCTTGAACAAAAGATTGGCTTTGAGGAGTTCATGATGCGTTCAAAGCTTTAAAGACTTTCCATCTAAAATTGCATCCATTTCATCAGAGTGACATTCTTACTGCACTGCTTATTTTACTTTTGTGATGCCAGTATATGCACATAATATACATAGAGTCAAATATGGCTCCACTTTGACATTACACTATTAAGAATGTGGTCTCTGACCTTTCAGTTAGATTTGAGCCTTAAATGTCTCCTGCTATTTAGTCAGGGGAAAAAAAATGCGTAAAAATTCATCCCAGAAAATAAAATTCTTCAGAATATTTTGTGGATTCTTCAAGTAAAAAAAAAGATTTCTAATCTTTTTACGGGTTTTGTCTAAGATAACATTAATAACAGTATTCATACATTTATTTCCTCTAATTTTTAGAATAACCTGTACCTACAAAAAGGGTGGAAAAAATCTCCCTGTGAAAATTGATAAGTATATCTAATGTAAAAATTATAGATGCTTTTTGAACTAAACCTAGATTGTTTTGCACAGCTCTAGATCTTTCATCACTACTCAGTACTCAGACTTCAAGCTCTGATGCGGTCAGATATACTTCATGCACACTGCATGTGCTTCACTATAAAACAAAGCAATCAGCTTCCAGCAGAGAGCCCAACAGAAAATTGTCTGTTTGTGTGATTAAGTTTTTTTCCATGTTACTCTGGTTTTGGGAATCATGCTGTAAAAACACACAAAAGGTAAAATGAGTTCTTGATTTTTGAATGTCTAAACTGCATAGGCATTTTATGAAAGAAATAAAAAAATGTAAAGAGAAACCCATGAACCTCCTTAGTACCATGTAGCAGGAACATAGACCCTGCCATATGAGCCTCGCTGGGGAAATTTAAAGTAGGAGTTCTAGCAATGTAACGTGATTTGGCAAGAGCTAAATTTGAATGTGGTTGTGAGGTCCCCATAATCAACATATGCTTTCACTAAGCTGCAGTATTCCTTCCTTCCTTAGCCCAAACTTTGAAATTATTACTTTGTATTTAAGAAAATTATATAGTTCTAGGCCAAACCAAAGTTGTTAGTTCTTGATAAAACTATCTTATTATGAAATTACAGCTCATCCAAAGGAAGAGAGAAAAAGTGAGTATTTAATTTTGACCACTTTAGGGGAAAAAAACAAAAAAAAAGGAGCAGAAGTGGAGAGCAGGAGGGGGAGAGAATGAAGGAGGAAGGAGAGGGAGGGAGATGTCTGCTTATGATTATGAAATGAACTTGGAATCTTTTCTACTCCTGCAGCCAGGAATGTCTGATTCTTTTAATACCTTACTAGAGAGAAGATTTGAAATATACACTTAACATAGAAAAGTTCTGCTTACATGATTTTGGAAAATTATACATTAAAATGGAAAACAAACACCTTCCAGACACAACTGGAGATTGAAAGGTGTCTAAAAGCAAAGTTGCCAATCTGGAATTTGGCAACAAAGAACATACTTTAATTTCCTTTTCTTCCCACTCAATGAGTGGGATGACAGTGCTGCCTAGGAAGGTTCTGACATGCCCTCAAATTGTTCTACATACTTTTACTTCCTGTATTCTTTGTCATGTGAAAGTTGACAAACTTTCCTTTTCAAATTAGATTAACCATCATAATAATATCACCCTTACATGTTTTTTATTATTATTAATAATACCACCCCAGTAGCATGCCAGGACAGGAAAGCCAGAGTTATCACAAGACGAAGAGAACAAGAACTTCTTCTGAGGTTTGCTTGCTGAAGGAAGACAATGCCAGACTAGAGGAAAAAGACTAGAGGTTCACCAGGATGATCACCTTATTTTCAAGTCACATTTCAGAAAGCAGTGTGATTGAGCTTATGTTGCTGAGCAGAACCAGAGGCCTGGTGTAAGGGTATGGCCCCAGTCTGACACAGGTGTTCTCTGCTCTTGCTCTTGTGGCACAAGACGGGACCCCGAAGGCAAGCAGTGTTTCTCCATGAAGCCCACCCTGACTCTAGAGGCAGGATTGCTTCCCAGTCTTCCCTCTGTCCCACATGGGATGTGTCTGATGTAACATCTTCAGATCTTCTTCCATGGCTGCTTTAGGCTCTCATTCAGAGTGCATCTGCAAACTGCAGGCAAGCTACCTCCAAGAAAGTGAAAAGAAGCTAGGCCTGGGAAGGGAGGAGGAGGGAATCTTTTCCAAAACAAAGCCCCCAAAAAATTGAAATTAAAACTGGCATCCCTTAATAACAAATAATAGAGAAAAACCACCACAACGAGAGAAAGAAAAAAAAGAAAAAGAACCACACAAACAAAAGAGCAGAAAAACATCCCTACTGGGATGAAAAAGAATCCCTACTGGTTGAGTTTCATTCACTGGCTAGTCTTACCCTGCAGAAGGTACCTGACAAAATCTTCTTACACTCAAGAGAAGCTATATTGTTGAAATTTATGGTAAATTGTGTCCGCTGCAGAGTGACCAGAAGTATTGTTTCATAAATTTACACTGTTAGGAGCAACTAACGTCTATCAGTTTTTGTGACATTTAGATCAGTGTGTAAGTATGGAGAAATATGATTATACCAGACCTGGGAATAGAAATGGGGATTTTTTTTTCCCATTGTTTGTATTTCAGTTTTCTGGTTTGGTCAACGAAAATTGTCTGAAAACCCCAAACCAAATCTTCTTAAGCACAGCAATTCAGGCTAAGCCTGAATAATATTGCCACTACATTTTCCAGTGCACTTCTAGCCCTGGCCCAGATTATCATCTGGAACCATCACTGTGAAACCACATCACATGTGGGCCTCATGATATTTAACAAGGACCAGTGCAAGGTCCTGCACCTGTGTCAGGGCAAACACCAGTATCACCAGATATTGGGACGTGAATGGATTGGGAACAGCGCTGTGAAGAGGGACTTGGCAGTACTGGCAGGTGAAAATTTAGACAGCACCTGGCACTATGCACTTGCCTCCCAGGAAACCAATCCCGTTCTGGGCTGCACCAAAAGAAGCCAGCAAGCTGAGGGAGGTGATTCTGCCCCTTTAGTCTGCTCTTGTAAGACCACATTTGGACAACTGTATCCAGGTCTGGGGTCCCGATGGATCTGTCCAGAGGAGGGCCAAAAAATTATCAGAGGGCTGGAACACTTCTGTCATGAACAGCTGAGAAAGTCTGAGGTGTTCAGCCTGGAGAAAAGGTGTCACTTAGGCCATCTGGTGCTTTTAAATGGGCCCTATAAAAAAGAGGGAGAACTACTTTTTATATATGTAGATAGTGATAGGAAAAAGAGGAACAGTTTTAATTAAAAGAGAATTTTAAATTAGACTAGGAAGGAATTCTTTATTGTGAGGTACTGGCACACGTTTCCCAGAGAAGTACTGGATGCCCGGTTCTGGAAGTGTTCAAGGCCAGGCTGAATGGGGCTTGGAGAAACCTGGTCTAGTAGAAGGTTCCCTGCCCAGGGCAGTGGAGTTTGGACGAGAAGATCTTTGAAGGTCCCTCACAACCCAAATCACTATATGATTGCATGATCCTAAATAACAGGAAACTGAAAGTGTTAATGTCAGCATCTTAAAATGGACATTTTAAGCTTCATCAGAATAAGGTGCCCCACTGGAATAGAAAATGCTCATAAAAGGCTTCAATGGCAGTTCAGCTTGACTTTTGACTAAGAGACCGTGGCACAAAAATGAATAAATTATTTATATTAATCTATTTTTTTTTTTAACTAGGCAGGCACAAATATTGAGCTACTGATCAGAAACATCCCAAACACTGAGAAATTTCAAACCCTATATTAAACCCAGCCTCACCTATTCCTCATAGCATAAAATCTAAGCATCCTAAGCCCTGAGGAAGTTCTGATTTTAAAGCCAGAAGTTTGCATTTTTTACCATTTACCTATGCAAGAACGTAGTCCATGATCTCCAGGCATATACACTTAAAATCAAAAATAATTTAGGCAGATACCAAAATACTCACAATAATTTCCAAATAAGAAATAATACACTAATTAAATGCCAGAAATCACCAAAAATCTGTAGGAGTGAAAAAGCACAATCTTAACCAACTCCTAGGGCACAATTTATGCCTCTTACATATCTGTTGTGTCTGATACCTCAGTAAATAAACGTTTTGCAAGGTACATTGGTAATAAAAAGATCCAGAAAACATCTTATTAAAATTCAAGTATTCAAAAATATATCCTCAAAACCTGTACTTGTGTGTTTCTGTGGCTGCCCTGGAAGGGCGCCCCCTA
>WEKY01003809.1:23344-36749 GCA_013390045.1 Picathartes gymnocephalus | reverse complement strand
TCCAAAATCACAGAATCCTGAAACGGTTTGTGTTGGAAGGTGTCGCGATAGGGTGATTCAAATCTATACAGAGGTCTCAGCCAACCATGTCATGCCAAACATGCAGGAGTCTCACTGGTCCATAAGGCTGAGTGGCACTGGAAACCAGCCTGTGACCGATGTTGAACCGGGGGATTGTAATCCTCTAGAAAGGGAGCTGACAACAATAAACAAAAGGCTGTTACTGCGTGAAACACGGCGTGTGTGTGTGTGTGTATCCTGTCTCCTACCATCTCAGCAGTGAGTAACAAACAGCATAACGTGACAGGAAGGGACCTTAAAGCCCATCCAGTGCCACCCCTGCCACGGGCAGGGACACCTTCCACTATCCCAGGTTGCTCCATGCCCCGTCCAGCCTGGCCTTGGGCACTGCCAGGGATCCAGGGGCAGCCACAGCTGCTCTGGGCACCCTGTGCCAGGGCCTGCCCACCCTCACAGGGAACAATTTCTCCCCAGTTTCTAATCTAAATATTTTCTCTTTAATTTTAAAAGCATCCTCCCTTGTCCTGTCCATCTATCCCTTGTCCAGAGTCCCTCTCCAGCTCTCCTGGAGGCTTTTTAAGCACTGGAAGGGGCTCTAAGGTCTCCCTGGAACCTTCTCCTCTCCAGAGTGGACATGCCCAGCTCTCCCAGCCTGACTGCAAAGCAGAGTGACTCCAGCCTCTTCTGTTTCTTACCTTTCATCCACCAGTGCCCATATCCTGCCAACAATAAAGAATTAGAAGTTGTTTATGGGATTCTTTCTTTTTTCTATCTGAGAACAGCAACTAGATAGCCATAGAGAAAAACAAAATCCCAGTGTGAGAAAAATGGTGTGGATTTTGATGAGAACGGTGGATAGGACAGAGAATGGATGTTGATTTAGGCTTTGAGGTGGGGAATTCAGACTTCTCCAGGGATATGTGACAGATTTTTAACCACTTATGGCTGTAAGGGAAAAAGCTGTTATGGTAACTGGAATGTTGGAAGAAGGAGGAGGAAAAGAGTTAAGCCTTGGTCCTTAAGAGATGAGTTTTTCTGACAGCCTCTGAGCACAGTAAGTTGCCTCTGAGGAACTGCATGAATCCACATTTCTGGAAAATTGTCAGGAATGGAACTGGTGGAGTAGATGATGCTGCAGCATCTGAGAAGAAAACCTGGACTAAGGTGGCAAAATCCCCAAACCTGAGGAATCTTTGCTTAAGCTTTGATAAAATCTGATATTGAAGGAAGCACAGAGTTGTCTAACTTTTGAACAGACAAATTTACCGAGCAGTATATGTTACTAGGATACAAAATTTCTTTAAAAACGTTTAAAAACTCATGCCTTGACTTCTCGTTTTATCAGTGAAGGAACAGCCAAAGAGATTTGCCTGTTGTCTTCTGGCTTTGAAGTGCCATGTAATTCTAAATAGGACATGTTTCCAGTCATTAGTTAATTAAAATGAAAACTGAATACGAGACTGAGAAAATAATAAAAACGGGAAAATTGTAAAAGTGGTTAGACAGGAAAAAGTTTAGAAGCATGGATTTTTAGTTATCTAATTGTATTAGTTTTATTTGACCTATTTCTCGGCAAACACCCCACTCTTGAGCAGTTCTGCTGGGGGAGATTGCTGAACTGCAAGAGCTGCTTTTCAACCAAACCCCTTTAAATATATATTAATCCAGGGTTGGAAACAGTGGGTTCATTTCTCTGTGTCAGAATACCTCAGTAATTGTGAATCATATTCTAAGCTGGTAAGCAAACAAAACGAAAATTAGAGCTACAAAGCCTAAACAAAAGCTGCACATTTCCAGCAGCTGGGGCACAACAGCCTCTGCTGCTTTTTCCTTTTCTCTCACAGTTGCTGGTGTAATTTTCTGGCAAGGGCTGAGGGAGGTACATGGCAGCCAACATCCTCCCTGGAGGCACCGAGCATTTACCTGACTGATGCACATCCCTTCTGCCAGCCTGAGGCCTGGAGCAGTCCACGCTTTCCTCCTGGCGGTCTGCAGGGAAGGGGAATGTGCTCCCAGCTGCTCCACAAGGCTGGTTTCCTGCAGCTGAGGCCAGGAACCACAGCTGGGGGAAGTGGCACGGATCATAAACAATTAAGCAAAGGAGTTGTGGCTTTTGAAGCCTTCATCCCCTCAGATGCAGAGGGATGTCAGGCAGAAATGCCATCCTCCCCCCAGAGGTGTCTGGGAACCTGGTGGAGCAGGTGAGTTGGTGCAGGAACAGGTTGCAGTGATGATCAACCCCCTGGCACAAGTACCTGGTACCAAAATCTCTCTGGCAGCCCATTAGATGTGAGCCAGGATGTGTGACCCCAATGCCACTGGGAACAAATCCACCCCCCAAACCCCAGTGGCACAGAGAAGAAGCAAAGGAGGGGCTGAGCTGTTCTTTTGGCCTTTGGTTAAGCCAAATGATAGAACAGAATTGTTAATTTTGAAAAAAAGGTCATCAAGTCCAACCATCAACCTACATTCACCACTAAATGATGTCCTCAAGTGCCACATTCACAACATTTTTTCAACAATTCCAGGGATGGTGACACCACCACTGTCCTGGGCAGAGCATTCCAGTGCTTAACAGCCCCTTCCACAAAGACTTTTTCCTAATATCAAACCTTAACTAATTAATTCTAAATGGGAATAGTGAGAAAATATCATTAGAGCTCCCAGTCTGTACATGACCAGCGGATATTTACTGTAAAAAATGTTATGGACAATTTTTGATTAGTGCTACTAATTTTTTGAACCTTTTTTACCTGGGCTAGCAGGTCAGCAGTTTCATGGACAATTTGTTTAAATAGAGAGGAGGATGCACATTGCTGAGTGGAGGTTCACTGCAAATATTCCATACTAGAATCTCACAAAGTAATCACCTGCAGACCTAGGCAGTTCCATGCTGGAGTTCAGGTCCTTCTGGGCAGGTCTGGAGTGAAGGGTCCTCCTGCTGAGGTGCTCTAAGGAGAACGGAGCCATGGATGGGTAGGGTCAGAGCAGTGGCAGGAAGCTAAAGTACACGTGGAAATATCAGTGGCTTTTTTTCTAGACACGTGAATTCTGAGCAGCCTGGTCTAGAGAAGGTGTCCCTGCCCGTGGCAGGGGGCAGAATGGGATGAGCTTTAAGGCCCTTCCAACACAAACCATTCCAGGATTCTGTATGTTTCAAGGATTTGATTTGTACAACTGTATTTCAATAAATACATAAATAAAGGGAGGGAACCGTCCATTCAGAAATCTCAAGTTTTTATATTAGTATTTCTTGTTACCATAACAATACTAATAGCAAGGTGTGAAATGCTCTGGTGACAGATGATTTATGCATTTCAGCACAACCACACATTACAAATGGCAACTGTTAATGGGGGTAGGGGTGGGAGGGAAGAAAAAAAGAAGTAAAACTTACTGTAAATAACATTTGTTTGTGTCTTCCGTTGTGTTCTACTTGACACCGATCCCACATGGAATTAAGTTCATGCTGCACATAAAGCATGGGATTAGTCCTGCTGCAGAAAAGAAATTATCCAGCTGAAAGCTGCACATACCTGAAAACAGTTTATAACTATAGGAATGTCCAAGTGCTTTCAGGCAAAAGTTGTTTTGTAAATTAAATTAAGTGTTACCATTTCCACTTAGAGGTACACAAGGATTATTACAACTTATTAGGAGAAGGATGCAAATAATGATGAATTTTGAAAACTTACATGCACAAGGTGAAACTGTAGACTCAGGGAAGTTAATGCATCTTCTTCGGTGGAACAAAAATGGGCACTTCCCTTTCCCTTCCTTTTTCCTTTCCCTTTCCCTTTCCCTTCCCCTTTCCTTTCCCTTTCCTCTACTCCTTCCTCTTCCCCCTCCCTTCACTGGAATTACATTCCAGTGTCTGACAGAAATAATTTGGCAGACCAGAGATTGATTTTGATTTTCCCTGTAAACCCAACATTTCCATGTATTTGTTTAATCACCAGGTATGTTTAACAAAACCAATTGGAAATATTTGGAAATGCAGCCTTCCTTATAATATACAGGATGTTAAGAGCAGGAATCTAAAATTGATCTTTTTCAGCTCTGTTCTATCTTTTCCTTGGGATTTTTTGCCATTCTGTGCTGTGCATCATCCAGTGGTCTCACTGACAATCTGCTGTCTCGCCTCTGGCATTGCAAAATCAAAGGAGAACAAATTTATTCCTGTTTATTTTAGTAACAACAAAACTTTCCACTCGGAGCTCTACATTTTTTACTCTTGAAGGTGATGTATGAAGCAGGAAAAACAGCTCGACTTTCAGATACTCAACAGAGGTTATGCTGGCAGTAAACAAAATCCTTTCAGACCTCTGCAGGAAGAGAGCTTGATGCAGAATTCACCGGGGAAAAGGTACCTGGAATAGAGGTTGTTATCAACAAAACTGTAGTTCCCAGGTACCTTAAGGAACGTGAATGAAAGAATTTGGAATTGCAAATCATTGTTCTGAAGTGTTTTCCTACTCTGCTGTTTGCAGTATTCCTATCACAGAGCTGTAAATATTTACTCACCTGTTAGAAATGCAGTAATTATCATCTCTCCAGTTTCACATGGCAGCTGGAGTTTGCTTTCTGCAGGCTAAATATATATTGCCATTATATGTTATTTACATGTAGAGGGGGTTTTTTTAAACATGGAAGATTTCTCTAGAATTTGACTCAACAGGGTTCTTATGTCTGAATTAAGAAAAAAAAATATAAAATATTGAGTATGGCTGTCCCTTGGACCTGAGGGAATGGTTGGAGCTGTATTGGGGGAGACTTAGGCTGGATATTGGGAAAAGGTTCTTCAGTCTCTGGGGGAAGGACTGGCCAGGCTCCCCAGGGAATGGGCAAGGCCCTGAGGCTGCCAGAGCTCCAGGAGCATTTGGACAGCGCTCCCAGGGATGCCCAGGGTGGGATTGTTGGGGTGTCTGTGCAGGGCCAGGAGTTGGACTGAATGATCCTGGTGGGTCCCCTCCAGCTCAGGACATTCTATTCCCTTATTCTATTATCCCCTCAGTGCGTGAATTGAGCAAAACATGATCAGATAAATGCTCAAATCTGAGGGAAATTGCATTTGTACCTGTAAAAGGATTTGCTGTTGGAACCGTTTCCTAAGAGGAAGAAACACTTTGCCTGAAGCTACTGTGACACAGAGCAAGGTCACCCAGGAGAGTGATTTCGGTTTAAGGGATACATTTCTACTAGGATTTCTTCGATGGCGCACTAAAACTGCTGCAAAATCAAGAGTCTTTCCCCATTTCTAGAGCTTCAAAATATCTGAGAGGTTTTTTGCATGTTTGTTTTTTTTTCTCACAAGGAACAGTCCTTGAGGATTTCTACTGGAATTAAAGGATAGCCCTTGTTTTCACTGTGTGCTGTTGTGTGTGTAGAGGCTTCCCATGCAAAGCTTAAAGAACACTATTACGGTGTGGGGTTCTGCTGGTGAGGGTGCTGCTGAGTTCCAGAGCGTATCCAGGCAGGCAAGAGCCGCTCAGAGTCCAGAACACACTTCCCACGAGCCCGGATACATCAGACAGCCTTTTAATCCTCCGACGACGGGATAACGAGACAGGCTTTCATATGGAAGTTCCACAGGTTTTATTTCGTCCACCCACAAAAGGGACCAAAACAGAAAAGCCACGAAACTAGGAAGTGCAGGGGCTTTTTGGGCAGGGGGGCAGGGGGCTGGGGGCTCTGGGGTGGCACCCAGGGCACGCGGGCGAACGAGGGGACAGGGAGGGAGTGGCACGGGGGAGCAGGGACCAGGGATGGGAGAACAGAGGGGTGAAAAATGGCCAAGAGACAGAGAACTCGTCGTGGGGGCTAAACTGGGGTACATTTAGAACTGCACTGCATCCTAGGAGAGGCTTTTCCAACCACTACAACTGTGGAGTTAGTTCTTGCAGTCCTCCACAGAACACAATGTTGTTGTGAGGAATACAATCAGTTACTAATTAGTGGCTGTTAAATTTAGCTCACTGTTAATTACTATTGTTAATTGTTACTTAAGTTCCTTGTATTCTTGTTCAAGTTTATTGTAGCAATTGCTTGATGTTGATCGTCATGTTATTCAAACCTTGCCTGTGGGAAGATGGCTCACGCCCTAGAAGCTTCTTAGGGTGACGTAACTTGATCAGAGATTCTCAGAACGAGCCTATCAGGAACCTGGACTCGCTAGGCCACCAGTGAGAGAGCGAGCGGTTTGGATCCGAAATCGGACCGATGGGAGGCCGGATCCAAACCGGACCAATCGTGTGAGGTCTCCCAGCCCTATATAAGGCAGTGCACTGAGCCGCCTGGGTCGCTGCGTCGTCGCATCCTCACCGCGCAGCTGCCTCGAGAGGAGAGCGGGCTCCTCGAGCGGACCGCCCCTTCGCCCTGACCAGCGACCCGGAGCCGAGATCCCTTCTCGGCGACGCCCAGCCGGAGACCAACCCCAGCAACGAGCCGCCGACACGAGCCATCTTGGGACGACCCCCTCTGACTAGGCCCTAATAAAGTGTGTTTGTTTGAAGTCACTGCTGCTCGTTTTTGTCAATTTAGAAACTGAGTAATCCCCCTTTTTCCCTGACTCCTCCACCAGAACTTCACAGCCTGCCTATATGCTGTTATGTGTGCAAATATGTATATGTGGACCAAAACCACTGGACTGCTTTTGATCTTCACTCCATGAGAAATCATTTATATTTGCTATTTTAATACTTGTACATGAGTTTACAAGTGAATTTGCCTTTTCCAAAATGAAACCTGGCAACAGATCACTACTTTACCCAGGATTTAGGAATAGGCAGGAAAGAGATTTCCTTCTAATACTTTCTTTGGATGTAGATGGTGAAAGAACCCAAAATCTAAAATGCAGAAATTAAAGAAAAGAAAAAATGAACACATGGGCCCACAAAAATATTGGTGTAGGCATATAAAATACTGTGGAAGATGATGTGAAATGAAAAACAATTGAAAGACAACCAGTTTCAAATCTCAAAAATATATTTCAAAAGGGTGTTTTAAACTCTTGAGTAGAAAAAAGGTTTATTGGAAGAACCAGTAGTGGAAGAACCTTCAATTAATAAAGAATCATCCACTATGTCAGCAATTAGGGGGGACGGGTGAGATCAGTTCAGACCCAAGATCTGAGCTCCAGGTGCCCGCACATGTCACAACTACAGACTCTCATTCAGGGTCTCCATTGGGCTTTACACTGACAGCTTTATTGCACTTCTTTTAAGTGCAATTTAATTTAAAAGCATTTTAAGGGCTCTTTGTTTAAAACCTCAATCAGCTCTAATTTTGACCTGAAGCCACTCTGTTCTTTTCTGCAGCAGGACTGCATGAAATAAATGAGTTTCTTTTCACCATTCTTCAGGCTAAGGCTGTTTTCAAAGTGTCCTCATACCCAGGCACAAGAAATGTTTCATCTCAGAAACTCTCCTTTGACAGCTCTGATCCTTTTTTCCTCCTTTCCCCAAATTGGGATTGCTGTGCCAGCACAGGCTGGCCTTTTACACTGCATTCCTCTACCTGGCTGAGCAGAGCTAAGAGCCAACAGCTCTTGAACTCACTACATCATTCTAAAATACTGCTCTTATCAGCTTAATGCTGCAATAATTGTTCTTTTTGCCTGTTTGTGCCATGCTGTGCCTCTGACTGCAGGACAATCCCCTGATTTTTCATTCCAATTCTCTGGAAATGTCGCTGTTACAATGTGAGTTATCTCCACTTTATAGCATCTATCACTCAGAATGAAGTTCAGTATCTGAACCCTGCAGCCTCCAGCACGTTATCAGCCGCCATCCAGGTAGGTCAATCATTTATAACACGTTTAACTCCAATCCTTTATTTTCCTTCATAAGTTGCAAGGTCACCTTAAACCCTGGAAAAGGCCTGAAGAGTGGTGGGGAGATGAATGAGCGTTTGGTGTTGCCATAGGCTGCTTGTTTCCAAGCAGAGTGATACCTAAAATGCTAATAAATGGGATCAAAAGGCAAAGAGGTTCAGTGAAATGCTGCAGTGGTCACTCAGAGCCTTCTGTGCCAGGAGCGTGGGCCAAGGAAATGTCACTGCAGCTGAGTACCACTTTGTCCTGGGCTCACAGTTCAGGGAGCAGCTCTCCACGGCTTCCCTGGCTCCTCCCAGGACTCAGGGTAAAGCTAGCAGCTTATTATTTTTAATTTAATGAGAAGCCAAATGTTAACCCTTTGTCACTGTGCTGAGAAAGCTGTGGGCTTCAGGAGTTAATAATAAATAAAGCTGTGTTGGCAGTGAAATATTATATTTGTGTTATTTTCTGCACTGGAGATTGCACATTTTGGTGGCTTGGGGTGGTTTTTTGTTTGTTTGTTTGGTTGGTTTTTTGGTTTTTTTGGGTTTTTTATTTTTGGTTTGTGGGGTTTCTTTTGGTTTTTGGGTTTTGGTGGTTTTTTTGGTGGTTTTTTTGGTGGTGGTGGTGGTGGTGGGTTTTTTTGTTTTGTTTTGTGAACATTTGTACCTGTGCTGGAAAGATGAGAGTTGCAAACTGGCCAATTTTCCATGAAACTATTTTCTCAAAACTACGGAGAGTCGGTTAATCTACAAAAGGACAAGAGATCTTAACAAAGCCTGGTATCTCAGGAGCACAATGGGGCTGAAAGTCACTGTGACAGCTGCAAGGTAAGGCGCACTGGAAGGAACAATTGTTACATTGATGGGATCTAAATTAACTGTAAGTACTCAGGGAAAAACGTCCCAGCTGTCATTGTGAACAGGCCGCTGGAAATCTCTGCCCAGTGTTCTGCCATGATTAAAACCCAAACAAGATGTTACAAAGTGCTAAGCAGAGAATAGAGCTCAGGGCTGAAAGTGCTGTAAGGCCATTCTGTAAATCAGTGTGGGAGCTCACCTTGAACCACACGCTCAGTTTTATCACCCCATCTTGAATAGAATGTATCAGAAATAAAGAATAGGAGCTCTGAAAGTCTATCTTTTCAGAGAGATGGTTGGGTCAAACTCAGCCTTTGATTTATACCCTGTGCTGTCCCTTTGAAATCAAGTGATTCTCTGGGTTATAAATCACAAGGCAATATGACCTATTTAATTTAGTGAAGGGATGCATGAAAATGCTTATGATGAAGATACACAAACTGTTGAGTGCATACTGCAGGCAGCAGAGCTTTTCTTTCCCTGCTGAGCAGCCTTTGCACTAAGATGACCAGCAAAGCATAAAAACAAATATAAGTGTACCACTTTTAAATAGAGACAGGCAGTTGATACTTCCTCCAGATGAAATATATCCTGTTTCCCCAGCTTTTGCCACTTAAATAGTAATTTGGGGGTACAGGAGTAGAAGAGCAAGAGGATTTAAGCTTCCTAAGCAGATGTAAGGATTGAAAAGTTACGGTAAATTGATTCTGGAAAAATAGAGAGTTCCCTGAGTTGGAAGGGACCCATGGGGATCATGGAGTCCAGCTCCTGGGCCTGCACAGGATATCCCAACAATCCTGCCCTGTGTCTCAAAATGAAACTCAAATGAAGCTGCACGGACTGGGGAACAAGGATATCACATCACTAATTCAGAATGCAAATGCCAGGGAGCAATGGAAAAAAACCCAACCACGAGGTGATAACCAGGGTGACCTGGAATGGAGAACAATGTTCAGCAAAACTCCATAGGGTTTTAGGCAACATCCTGTGCTCAAACAGGGAAATGCCTCCAATTCCTGCCACAGCTGTGTTGTGGCAGCAGACACACCGAGCAGAGCAGTGTCTCTGGCAGGGCTTTGAGCAGCCTCTGCAGCCTGTGTTTGCAATGCTTTGCAGCCACTGCAAGGCAGAGTATTTCAGTGCTAATTAGAAATCTGTGTGCTCCTGTGTTTGAAATGTCTGAACAGAGTCAGAAGCTCTCTAGTAAGGCAGAACGAGCTGGTTATTGGTAATGAAAGCTGATCACAGGGGGAGATACTCAGCCTGGAATCTAATTCATAACGGGCAGGAGAGCAGGATTTCAGCAGGGGAGAAAAGGAACATTTCATTCTCTTGTCACATGTCCTGGCAGGGGAGAAAGCCCAAATGGAGCATGTCTGTGCTGGATGATGTGGTTTACCAGAGACAAGAGATACTTGAGGAGAGAAACAAAGACAAAACCTCCAAAGTCTGGTCTCTCCTGGTTTGGGTAACAGATGCTCTGACCCATTTATAATGATGGTTGCCGTTCCTGTCTCCACTGAGCCAGGGCAGAAGGGGACAAGTCATGGCACAATCTTTGCCATCCCACACCACCCCTGTTCTCTCCCTTGCCCCATCTGGGAGGGTCATTGTTCTCATTGCCTTGACATGGGTTCCTACAGGATAAGGAAATGTTTCCCATTCATGCTAAAGGGTAAAACACACTGGGCTCCATTTTTACATTCAGTTTAGTGTCAGGTAGCTTAAAGGAGAATTTAATAAGGCTGTACATTTTATTTTTCTCCTTGGTTTGCTGCTGGGCTAAACTGTTGGATAAAAAGAGCAAATATTCCAGTTTGGGTTTGGAATCAAGACTGTGCATTTCTCTCCCGTTTTCCCACTAGGTCTTGGCTCAGCCATTTATTACTCTGACAGGTATATTCATCACCTGAGTGTGTGAACAAGGTTGGAGCTGTGGGCTGTGCAGGACACTTGGGGTGGTCACTGGAGTCACCGGTGTGGCTCCCTCCTGCAATGACACCCCCTCTGTAGCTGCAGAGAGAGGGACAGAACAATTCCCAGCAACATTCCTTTGCTCAGGGCTCTCCTGGGAGGAAAAGGCAGGAGAAGAGAAGCAGGCTTCCAGATTTAATTAGGGTTGTAGGAAAGAGTTTCTCTTTCCACTGCAGGACTGTGATGTTCTGTCTGTGCAAATGGCCTTGACTGTCAGGTGAGGATTTGCATGGGCTTTATAAACTTTAATGACACGTTCCCTCGAGGAATTCCTCCAACAGTGCTGCTCCAGAGGTGAAGTAGCCCCTGTGGTGTCCTCAAACCCTGTGCCTGGCCCGAGACAATTACACAAGTGCATCTACTGTGTGTGCAGAAAACTGCACTTGGCTATTGCTTGATATCTCTTGGAAAATGGACAGTAATGAACATTTCTCATGGTAATGGGTCTCTCCCTCGGTTAGGTCACAGAAGGTTTTGCAGGCTGTCTATTAATGGTGCATCTCAGCTGTTCTCACTCCATGGGAAGCACATTCCACACAGAGTTTTTCAGTGTTCAGGAAATATTTTAACTTTTCTGCAATGGTTTTATGATGCCAAGCAGAGAAGCTTGCATGACAATAATAATTACTCCAGTTCCTAAAACCAGAAGCAAGCCTGCCAAAATATTATTAACATCAACACCTCTAAGTGACTTCTGTTTTGTCTCTTCCCTTCTCCTTTCTTTGGAACATTTATAAAGAAACTATGCCATCTTGCACAAAGAAATTATTTTCTTAAGGAGTCTTTTACTGTCTTCAGCACAAGTAATTAGGATAAGAACAGAAAGTATTTATCAGTGTTATTACAGTGAACACAGCACTCAGACTGTGACAACTGAGCTCTTGTAGTGAAGTGCAGAAAGAACAAACTGGAGCAGGTGCAGACAATAAACCTGGCTGGGTCCACCTCACACTGCTTAAAATTCTTTATAGAACTGCTTTGTGAGTAAGATTTCAGGAGAAACAAGCAAAAGGTGAAAAATCTCAGTTATAAAAGTTTCAACACAATTTCTAGAGAGGGCAAGCATAAAAGTTTACAGTTCCCATAATGGCTTTCCGTGAACAAGACAAACCCTGGAGATTACGGGAAGGCAGACATGGCAGGGTTATAAATATATTTATAGGAAGCCCTGGTGCAGTGAGTAAATGGGCTGTTGCTCCCAGCAGGCTCCCAGGAGTGATCACAGAGAGGCTGCACGGCTCCTCCAAGGGCCGGAATCCTGCCTGGCCTGTGCCACCCAGCAGGGAGCACTGAACTTTCAGCAGTCTCTGAGAGTACCCTGCAGGACAAGCGCCATGCAGGCTCTTTCTTCTTGCAGTAAACAACTTCTCTTCCCAGCCAGAGTCTCTCTCCCTTTTGTGAATACAAAAGCTACACTTGTTCCTTTGGAGGTCCTTGGGTGCATCTGAGAAGCAACAAAGCAAGTGGGATGAGATGAGGAACTTTTATCTCTTTTTGTGACTGTTATGTGTGGATATCACATGGAACACTTAGCTAAGTAGGCTAATACTGAATACTCTTTTTCTCCCCTGATATCTTTATATATCTTTCCTGCATAGCAGTGTCCATATGGTTAGACATTTATTTTGGACTAACCATTCTAGTTTAAAGCTGGACTATTTGCCTGGTAAGACTCCAGCTTTTAGGCTCCCTCTGAATTGCCTTCATTGTCAAATTGACGTGAAACAGTGAGCAGAGGCTGGGTACTGTTCACAGCCCACTCTGGACCTGTAGCTCTGCCCTACAGCACTTCAACTTTGGTTAGACAGGAAAAAAACCTCACACTTCCACAGCCCCAAAAGAAAGCTATTTATACTGCAAGCCTAGACAGAAGATCCCCACCAACGCTGGTGACTCCCAGGGTGAGCAGTTTGGTGTGTTTGTACAGCCAAAAAGAAGTCCCCACAAGGCAAAAACCTTCTGGGAGCTGATGGACTACGGGAATTTACTGTCACCAAGAATAAGATTTTGCCTGCTCAATGTTGGTGAGTGCTGTCTTGTTCCAGACTGTGTTCACCTCCCTGGATATCTGTTCCACCCAGGTAATTTCTCAATATCAAAATTTCCAAAGTTGCCTTCTTATCCTGCTGTCCTGTACCAGAGTATCCCAGGCTCATCCAAAGGAGTGTGGGGAGCAGGTGAGGGAGAGGATTCTGCCCCTCCACTTTGCTCTGCTGAGACCCCACCTGCAGAGATGCGTCCAACATAAGGAGGACATGGAACCATTGGAGCAAGTCCAGAAGAGGCCACCAAGTTGCTGAGGGAACTGGAGCAGTTCCCTGTCCTGGTTTGAAGGACAGGTGTCTGCTAAGGAAGGCAGGAGCCTCCCTTGGAATGGAAAATGTAAACCCTTTTCCTCCAAATTATCATAATTTTGAAATTAAGGGGCTCTCAGGCAAAGATATGGGAGTAGGAATAACAGTTCTTTACTAGTACTTATAATAAAGCAAACAAACAACAACTCCTATGGCATTAACACCAAACAGAGCCAGGAACCCGGTCCCAGCCCCCTGGGCCTGCAGGCACTGTCCCCGTGGGTGCAGTTCCGGTCACAGCCGGCAGGGGGCGCTGGTGGCGCTGGGTGGGCGGGGCAGGTGCGATGATTCCCCCGCGGCTGCAGGGGGCGCTGTGGCGCGAGCTCCAGCAGCGCGGGGCAATGGCGGCTCGGCCGGGACGGGGAGGGATGGGAGAGAGAGAG
>WEKY01003809.1:0-23000 GCA_013390045.1 Picathartes gymnocephalus | reverse complement strand
GTCCTTAGTGTTTCTTAGCAACTTATGGGAAAAACATTCTACATGTAAAAAGGAACAAAAGGAAAGAAAACCTAACCCCCAACACTCCCCTATGGAGCCAGGCTGGGAGAGCTGGGAATGTTCAGCCTGGAGATGAGAAGGATACAGGGTGACATAACTGTGACCTTCCAGGACCTGAAGGAGTTGACAGGAAATGTGGAGAGAGACTGTTTACAAGGGGGGGGATGACAGGACAAGGGAGAATGGCTTCCCACTGCCAGAGGGCAGGGATGGATGGGATTTTGGGAAGGAACTCTTCCCTGTGAGGGTGGGCAGGCCCTGGCACAGGGTGCCCAGAGAAGCTGTGGCTGCCCCTGGATCCCTGGAAGTGCCCAAGGCCAGGCTGGATGGGGCTTGGAGCAGCCTGGGACAGTGGGCGGTGTCCCTGCCCATGGCAGGGGGTGGCACTGGATGACCTTTAATGATGATTCCAACAAAAAAATTCCATGATTCCATGATTACGATTAGCTGTTTGTGCTTTTGGACAGCATTTTGTGTCTATTTCTTTTCTATCTACAAGGAGACACAAGGAATGGCTTAGTTATCAAAATAAATACGGAATTATTGTGGGGAAAGGCTTTTTGGATCCATATTTGGTAGGTCATGGTAAGGTCTGCATTGCTGTATGAACATCACATAATCTCAAAATTATTTATTCTCACCACAAACCTTTGAAGTGCATTGATATCCCACGTATTTTACAAATAAGTAAAAGGCAGGATGAAGTACTTTGAGTTAAGAAGCAAAATAAAATTAGATACCATTAAGTCTTCGAAAATCAGAAAGTAGTGTTGCTCCAGATAAAAATTAATGGGTCTCATTTAACAAGACAGTGATAGCTACATGTTATATGTAGCATTTTCCTAGGAGTTTACTGCTGATAAAGAAGCCATTTCTAAAGCTTTAAGGATATGAGCTACTTAATGAGCTACTTTGAAGTGCTTCAGAACTCTCTGTGTTAAAATAAAACTCAGCAGATGGGCGCAATATCATGGAAAACTACTGGAGCATTGTAGTTGCTTTTTAAATATTTTTTTTAAACCAAAATTGACAATAATGTGAAAATTGATCTGAAGAGGTGTAGTGTATGTGATAAAGTAGAAAAACTGTTTCATCCATTACCTTTCCATGTTTTGAACCGGGTTGTTTTTGATCAGCCCCATAAATCACAGGCTGCTGCTGTTGGTTTGATGGTTTGGGGTGAGGGACATGGGTTAAAGGTGGCAGCTGCTGTGGTTTAATTTTAGCAGCTTAAAATGTAGGAGGTGTGAATAACTTTGCCCACACAACCCTGCCTACCTGGAAAAAACACCTTGAAGACAGAGTTCTAGGAAGAACTCAGAAACAAGTAGAAGACGAAAAGAAAAATAATATATGGAGAGCCTTGTTTGCCAAATTAGAGCTGTGAGAAAGGAAAACAGGACAGACATGGAGGGATTACATATGGAAAACACTCTGCAATTTCCAGATCCTCCAAATATCAATAAATCTTTCAGAGTCTGGTTTAAGAAGCACTGTGGTTTTGTGTAATCCTACCCCAGCAAAGGATTCTGGGACAGCATTGAGCCACTTCTCATCCATTAATTTAATTTTTTCCCCAGCCTCTCTCAGTGGGCCTCTTTTTGTTCCTTCCTTTTTTGCAGTGGTTGAAGAGATCTGTTCTTAATTAGTATATCAGTAGAGATTTTGCAGGTGAAACTTCTGCAATTCACACATTTGTCTTCTTCAGGAAGGTTATTAGACTCGAGCACAGATCATTTGTCTCCTTTTGCAGGTTCCTGACAAACCATGCTTTGTTCCCGATGGGACTGTGGGAATTGTAATATAGGCAGAAAATTGACCCTGCGTGAGCGAGTTGGGGAAGGAAGGAATACATTTGCAAACCATCTTAAAACAAGGCAAACTCCAATTTGCAACATTTAATAAAGCCTGAGCAATTGCCAAGGAAAAAGGGAAAACGAATTCCACTTTCTAGGCCATTAAAACCCCAAAAATTGCAAGTTAATCTTGAAATAATTTACCTTTGCTGTTGACATTGCTTCATCCCTTCTGAGAACAGGACATTTGGGTCTTTTCTGCTCTGGAGCTTTGGAAGGGAGACAATAACTTCTTTTTTTTAGGCTGGCCTTTCTGCTGGACAAATGTGGTTGCTTTATGCAGAGGATGCTGCTCATGGACACATTTTGCATGGGGAAAAGCTCTCTACAGAAATGAGACCTGGTGCCTGTGGAAAGTGAGCTCCTAGGCTGCATTTTTTTCTGTTCTCAGTTTCCTGGGCCTTGTCCTTGATATCTCAGGCATGAGCAGTATCTGCTGACACTAAGGCTTCTACAACTTGAGTCAAAGTCCTTGCTGCTGAAGTTTAGGTAATTTATTGCATAAATAACCATCACAAAACTGGACGTGGGATCTGTCCATAAACCTGCTTTTGAATAGTTCAACACCTGGGGATTTGGTCAGGCTGGATTGATGGGACAAGGCCAACGGGGTAAAGGGCCAGGTCCTGCCCTTGGGGGATTCCAACCCCCTCCAGGATGGGGCAGAGGGGCTGGAAAAAGGCCTGGGATGCTGAGGACAGAGGATGGACAGGAGCCAGGTGTGCCCAGGTGGGCAGGAGCTGTGCCAGTCCTGTGTGGCCACAGGCCCAGGGCAGTGGCTGTCCCCTGTGCTGGCACTGCTGAGGGACCTCAGGTGCTGTGTCCAGTTCTGAGCCCTCATGGCCAGGGACACCTGGAGGGGCTGGAGCGTGTCCAGGGAAGGGAACGGAGCTGGGAAGGCGCTGGAGCCCCAGGAGAGGCTGAAGGAGCTGGGAAAGGGGCTCAGGCTGGAGCAAAGGAGGCTCAGGGGGGACCTTGTGGCTCTGCACAACTCCCTGCCAGGAGGGGCACTGAGGGGGGGTCGGGCTCTGCTGCCAGGGAACAGGGACAGGAGGAGAGGGAACGGCCTCAGGCTGGGCCAGGGCAGGCTCAGCTTGGACAGCAGCAGGAATTTCCCCATGGAAAGGGTGCTCAGGCCTTGGCAGGGGCTGCCCAGGGAGGTGTTGGAGTGCCCATCCCTGGAGGTGTCCCAGGAAGGGCTGGAGGTGGCACTGAGAGCTCTAGGCTGGGGACAAGGTGGGGATGGGGCACAGCTTGGACTCGGTGACCCTGGAGGTCTTTTTCCAACCTTAGTAATTCTGGGATTCCGAGATTCTAACATTCTTACAGATTCACTCAACTCCCTAATTCCTCCAGAGGAATTGTCTCACTCTTGATGGCACGTGCATGTTTTACAGGAACCCTAAGCTGGGGGTTGTGAATGACCCTGCACATCCCACACCTGGAATTGTCACCTGTCCCTGGAAAGGGGAATTGCAGGGTGGTGGTTGTCCTGCAGAAGCAGAGCAACATCACTCAGTGCTGAGTAGTGCTCAATGACCTTTTGCCTTCAGAACTCTGCTTTTGCCCCAAAGTTACTCAGTTTTAGGTCCAGTCATGATTATTTTCAGCAGTAGCAGTATTAAAGGCAGATAACAGCTTTATTTACACCATTTATGCTTCAGCTTCATTAGTGATCCTTCATAAATGTGTTTTCTTTCTGCCTCCTCACACTGGTATCCACATGGCCGGGTTGTATTTTTCCAGAACACCTTTCCTCCCTTCTCTGTCTCTTGTCCTTATTGCAGGGTAGTCACTGATGGCAACATCACAACAAGAGGGTACAAAAATAAACGGGAATGTGGGATGAAGTAACAGCCAAGTCCTTTTTAGGTGGCTTCATTTCCCCCCGCCTCAGGATTTTGTCTGTACCTGATACATTAATCCACAGGCAGCAGGCGTTCAGAGCAGTTTTGCCCTGGTTGAACATCTTGAAGCAGGATCTCTTTGTTCATTAAACTGTTCTGGAGGAACTTTTGGAGAAGCAGAAAGTTCCTTGATGCTTCCTGACCTGTTCCATGGGGGCTCTTTATTTATTGCAGGTTGCCAGGTTACCTCCTGCTTGGTCATTGAAGTCACTCGGCATGAAGCTTTTATCTGCCACTGAAAGGTTGTTGACCAGGCCGTTTATTTCAGTAAAGAGTTCTTCTGTCACTCTTAGTCATAACTGCATAAATGCTGCGATGATAACAGTGGGAAAATTTATCTCTTAAAGTGGCAACTGTTATTTTATCCCCTGGAGAAAACTGTCAAGATTCCTAAAGGTCTTGTATTAAATTGCAAATCCATCACCATTGTGTCTGAATTCTAATTTTAGATGCTCTTGTTAGAAAGTCTGAGCAAATGTGCATTCAATTAAGGTAAGGGTTTGGAACTTTGCATCTAAGGAAATAAGCTTTTACAATTAGTTCAAAATTAAATCCGAACATTTCCAATCCACTTGCCCTGAAATATAGTCATAATAATTAAAAAACCATTAATGTGATTTGCACTCTAGGGGCCTTTCCTTTAATATGGGATTTTCTGTACACAGAAAGTTGAGGATTGTTTGTCTGCTAAGGAAAAAAAGCAGCTGATAATTCAAGAACAGAAGTCTCCCATTTTTTCATTAAAAGCTGATCGGAAACCTCAGGATTCCTTAGCATCAACCCCTAAAGCTATAATTTAACTGGAACAAGCTCAAAACAGCTTTCAGCAACCCCTAAATTAACCCTTTGTGGACTATTCCAGCAGAAATACTTCTTTCATAGCATACATTTAAGTCCCTTTTCTCCTTGATATGCAGAAGATTGGCAAGAAGTTTAACAAGGAGTCACTTGATATGCTCAGTCCTGAATTTTCCAGGTTGTTTCCAGTGTGTTGGCCAGGACTGCAGATACCACAGAAGCACGAGATAATCCTTCATTCTGAGGAAAACTCAGTTCTGTAAAACCCTAAGTGCCAGGAAAAGAGCGAACAGGGATCAGCTGTCCTCCAGTGCGAAATCTTGGGGGCATCAGTTGAAGCCAGGAGGTCATGGAAGTGTTCAGAAAGCTCTTTCCTACTTTGCAAAGATCTCAGCTGAAAGGAATGAGGGACTTGTCTTTACAAACAAACTGTGGGTCTGCTGGTAGATAAAACCAGCACTGAGAGATAAAAGAAACCATAGGAAGAATTCCACTGATTGACTAATGGAATGAGGGAGATTTGTCTTTCCAAACCAACTGTAAGTTCACTGACAAATGAAATTGTATATTGAGAGATGAAAGAAACAATGGGAACAACCATGAATTCCAGGAATTAAAAGAAAAGAATTAAGGGGGGATTTATACATTAGAAGGGAATGTTGGGTATCAGGCATTCCGGGAAGTCTGTGCCTCTCAAATACCTCAGCCAATGGGAAAAGAGAGAGGGAACTGCGGATAAAAAGGAGGCTGTGTCCTCCAAAAATTTGAGAGATCCCAGAGGAAATACACCAAGGCCTCTCCCTTTATTCGAATAAAGTAAAAGGACTCCTCTGTCTCCTTTTTGGACACAAGCCTCTGATGTTTATCGATTAATTTTCCTAACACAGCCGAGGGGGAAATGCCAAAGTGTGTGTTGGGACTGATTATCCCTTGCTGTAATGCTCTCCCACCCTCAATCCCACTGCCAAAAGTAGATCTCGGGATATTTTTTTTCCTGGTGGGCCAGGCATCATTCCTGGTGTCTAAATATTTGGGAGGTTTGGGAGATGGCCACACAGGGGACTGTCCCAGCTCCTGAGGCCGTTCCCGTGCGAGGGTGGGGTGGGAGGGAGCCAGCAGCCCGTCCTTGCCTCTTCCCAGCAGTGCTCTGCTTCCACAAACCCTGGCTTAGTTACAGAAAGAGCCATAAAAATGCATTACACCGAACTCAGGGAAGTTTTACAGTCAAGTATTAAGCTGCAGAAACAACAAAATTGGGTGACTTATATGTGCAGCAATAAATCCTTTCACAGGACTTTGAGTGAGCTATTACCTCCTGCAGCTCCTTCAGCAGTCTAATTTGGCTCTATTTGGCTTGTAAAGGCAGGATGAATCCTCATTTATACACATAACAAATGGAATAAATACACTTCTTTGAAAAATGAGAATCTGACAGTTTAATATATGGCTGGTTTTGTTTTTTTTTTCCCCAGGATATTTTAACTTCTTCAATAAAATTTCATTAGTATGACGCATCTACATACAGGTACATCCACGTGTATAGACAAAAAAAGATTAAATTAAGATTCCTGCTGGTTTATTTGCACCAGTTTCAGCACAGGCTTATTCTCAGAATGATAATTCCTGCACAAAGTTGGAAGAATTAGCTAAGCTCTCCTGCTCACATGTTTTTGTAAGTTAAATGTCATAAAGAAGAGGTGAAATTTCAGAATAAAGCTCGGCTCTAATTAGTGCACTGATTTGAACACTGAGTTCATTTACTGCTAGGTTACAACTTTCTAAATGTTCCGAAGCAGATGCACCTCATGATTCCTCTGCCACTTACTCTAATGCATAGAGCACTCTCTGAATTTGCACTTTAAATCACTCTCCTCGCTGCTCCTCATTACACGCACCACACTCTGGAGCTGATGCGACCAGGAAAATCAGAATCACTCCTTTCTTCCCCCTGCCAAATGCCTCTTCTACGGCTACAAAGCCCTGTTTGCACATTATTGATTCCCTGTGTCTCACAGAACAACAGCACTCAGTGCAAAACACAGGGATGTGCTCCAACAAAAAAAATCAAAACAAGTTTAAAAACACCCAATGTTTACAAGTTTTCTTTGCATGACGTTTGATAAAGTTACAGTAGGTGAAAATTAATAAAGATTTTTACTCCCTCAAGGCTTAGAGTTTGGTTTTGGTTTCTGTTGGGAAATTTTTCAAAGTTATGAGCTGCAGATTTACAGAGTTACAGAATGGTTTGGGTTGGAAGGGAACTTAGAGATCCTCTGCCATGGGCAGGGACACCTTCCACTATCCCAGGCTGCTCCAAGCCCTGTCCAGCCTGGCCTTGGGCACTTCCAGGGATCCAGGGGCAGCCACAGCTTCTCTGGGCACCCTGTGCCAGGGCCTGCCCACCCTCACAGGGAAGAGTTTCTTCCTAATATCCAATCTAAACCTTCTCTTTTTCAGAGAGATGTACACTTATGAATTCTTAGGTTGATGTCCATTATAAACTTGCTGGATGGGGGAGAGAAATGAATGTGCCTTGAGAAATTGTTTATTAAAAGTGGTCGTATGAGGGACTCATTGCCCCTACCCTCTGATGACTCTGCAGCTGCCACTCTCTTTTTTTCTGAAATAAAATCTGAACTGCAGCAGCTCCTGTATTTCTAATGAGCATGGAAATTCAACATCCTGTCAATTTCCCCCAGGACTAATTAAGAAAAATATCAAGAAGCGGAGCGACTTTAATTAGCCAGTTATGCAGTGTGGTGTTACAATCAGCTTGCCCTGTAAGCACCACCCTCATCACAGCCATAATGATGGGGTAAATGGAGCTGTCCTTATTGACCCGATGGAATGAGCAGTTCCAAATCCAATTGGATTTCACGGGAATGCAGGGGGTCAGTGGGGGTGACTGCAGATCCTGACAGCCTCGCAGAAGTCTGAGCCCACCTACTTTGGGAGCTCAGATATGAATTTGTGTCTGTCTCTGTGAATTGGAGCGCTGCAGTGAACTCTCAGGGAGGCAGTTTAAAAAATCACAGTTGATTAAGAAGTCCTATTACTGAATGTTTCTAGATTTAGTAAAAGGATTTCTTAAATCAATTGTGAATTGGAAGGAAGATGAAAAAAATTCCCTCTATGGAATAGAAGTATATGACTCTTCCAGGCACGGAGCAGCCACAGCTTCTCTGGGCACCCTGTGCCAGGATCTCTCCACCCTCACAGGGGAGAATTCCTTCCCAATATCTAACCTAAACTTACTCTCTGGCAGTGTGGAGCCCTCTTCCCTTGTCCTGTCACTACAGTTCCTGATGAATTGTCCGACTCCAGCTCTCCTGGAGCCCCTTTGGACTCTGTAAGGGGCTCTGAGGTCTCCATGGTGAACATCCCCAGGTGAGCACCCCCAGCTCTCCCAGCCTGGCTCCAGAGCAGAGGGGCTCCAGCCCTGGGAGCAGCTCTGTGGCTTTCTCTGGACTCTCTCCAGCAGCTCCAGGTCCCTCCTGTGCTGGGCCCCAGGGCTGGAGCAGCTCTGCAGGTGGGGTCCCACCTGAGTGGGGCAGAATCCCCCCTGCCCTGCTGCCCATGCTGGGGATCAGCTCAGGTTCCAAGGGTTCTGGTCCCAGCTCACACCTCCAGCACCTTGAAGCTCCTACACCTTTGACTGTGTCTTTCCAAAGACTTTTGTCTCCTACAAAGTTGTAGCCCCTCTGATTCTAGAAGAGCTGCGTTAATTTGGAACAGGAATCTTCTCTCAAACCCCATTCATATCTGTGTGTGTCATTTCCAGCCAGCACTGAGCTGTTCTAATCAGCCAGGGGTAATTTAGATTCTCCAACAATACTCACAAATATTGCACAGTGTCACAAAGGATCAAATGCAAATGCACGTTTCTTCTCAGGCACTGAGAAGCATTTAGAAAGAAATTAAACAGCAGATCTCATCTTCTCCCAAATACAAATATGCAAACCGATGCAAATTGCTTGCTCCTGACCTGGGAACACAATGGCCAATTGCCTGACCTGTGTTCACAAAACAATATTTCATTTCACTGGCTGTTCACAGGGAGTGCATTTGAAATTTCTGTGGCATCAGGATAAAAATCAGAATGAGCATATGCTTCTCAGAGCACTTCAGTCACTTCTGATTTCCTAGGCAGTGTCTGTGCCTACCAAAGCGTGAAGCCTGGAATATATTAGCAAAGTATTAAATATGGTTGAAATCCTCAAACACATTTCAGTACTTAGCTGTCACCAAAGTGGTGGCAAGAGTCATCCTCTAGCAAAAACCACTGTGTAGCTGCAAATGTGGTAAGACCTCTACTGTTTCTTAAGGAAAGTTGCCAAAAAAAAAAAAAAAAAATTCATGTTATTTCTTAAACAGAAGAACAAAATATAATAATAAATCTGCTAATTGGAAGAGAGTTTTGTAAGTGTAACACACAAACTAAATGGAAACAGAATCACNTTATATATATATAAATATATATTTTTATATATATATATATATAAATTTACCTTTACTGCAAATAAAATCCAAAGAGAGACTAAAATTATCATTTCCTCATATGCAATGCAAAATTTAGTCCTGCTGGAGGTGCCTAAATTGCTCTGTTTCTTCTCGGTCATGCTAAGGGTCTCAAAATTGGATAATAAATATAATAAAAAGCTGCTACCTTTTCAATAGGATGGAAGCTACCATCAATTCTTAGGTCTGTGCAGTTTAAAAATTAATAACAACATCAATTAAAAAAATAATAATCTAAATACTGATAGCAACATCAGTGATTTAAAAACACTACAGTCACTTATCAAAATATTACTGTTATTTATGATGATGATGGTGATGATGATTATTATTATTACTGCTGGTCTAGTGGAAGGTGTCCCTGCCCATGGCAAGGGGTTGAACTATATTATTTATTGCAACAGTATACATGGAACATAAAAGGTTTTTTCATAACGTATTCAATGAATCCTGGAAGAGGTTCCCCAATAACCAGCCAAAAAGCTTTATTTCGGTACTATGAAGTGCTTTCCTGTCTTTAATGTGAAGAGTTTTTAAAAATCCAATTTATCTATAGGTTCATCCAAACTGGATATAAACTCTGAATTATCAGTAATGGTTTATTGGGATATGATCATGGAACTTTGAGAAATACATTCCAGTAGCTCATGTGAACTTCAGGCCTTACTTTCCTGCAAAAAGCTGTTAAAAATATTTTATTAAGCATGTTGGAATGTTGTAACAATCTCCCACAGCCACTGCCATTATCCTCTTGATTCCCCATTGCCTTAAACCAGCAATTAGAAGTTGATGAGAAACGTCCAGGAACAATAATAGTTAAAGATCAATTAGGGATCCATGAGGCTGAGGAGATTAAATATTTATTAAAATAATAACAACCTTTCAAATAATAGTTGAAACTTCATTACTTTTAATCCATTCTGGAGCTGCTGTTTTCTGCCTCACTTCCCTGTAATTGCAAAGTGCACCAGTGACAGGGAATGTCTCGCACCAAAGTACATAAAAACATAAAGTGTTTATGTTGCAGTGACAGTGCTGAGATTCTGTAAACAGATTGGAACAGGTTTATTTTTTACTTGCCTGCACATTTCTAAAGTGCCTTTCTAGTGTAAAGTGACAAAGATCTCCCGCTCAGCTGAATTTAACTGGAATTTCCAGCATGGATGCATACCCCTCCCTTTGCAGGCAGATGGACAAATGGCCACAGGCCTGATGTTCTCTTCAGCAGCAGACCTGGAGAAGGGAGATTGGGAAGGTGGGTGTAAGGCAAGAAAGGTTTTTGCAGAAGGAACAGAGCTTCTCTCTGAAATTCAGTGTGAAAAGTGGCAGTTTGTGGAACATTTCCGTGGCCGTGGCATGTGGTAACAAGGGTGGCAGCTCTGCTTCCTGTCCCTGCCTTGGTGACAATAAAAAGTGTGCAACCCACTCTTTCTCAAGCACGTAACACAAAAACGTGTTAACTCATTTAAAATGGTGATTTAAACCAAAACCTGACACAATTTAGGGCCAACAAATGCAAGTTTTGGCATCTATAAAGGCAAAAGACCAAACAATAATACAATAGAATGGGAAAAGGGAAGGAAAGGACGCATCTTTAAAGACAGCACACGGCTCCGGACGGTAAAGTTGGACTCGATCCTTGTCGATCCCTCCCAGCTCAGAAGATTCTAGGATTTAAAATTCAATGAAGACATTCTTCGATGGGGCAAAAGTGAGCACACAGCCTGTGGGTGGCTGGAGAAGCCGTCAGGACACAAGGGAACACGTCGCACTGTGGAGCTCCACAGCAGCACCCAGAGACGGTGGCAGCAAGGTGTGAAGATGCCATAAAGCCATCACTCCACTGGGGCATGGCTTGGTGACATGGATGCACCAAGTGGCATTGTCTTCCTGACACAGTTTTCTGTATAAACGTTCTCAAGTGCTTTATGTACTGGGTTTGATGCTTTATACGCTGGGTTTAGTATTTTGTATCATATTTATTTTCATATATATTTATTTTATATACTGTTTCTGGTGGTTTATATACTGTCTGATACCATTTTTTTAAAGTGTTTTGTTATACTTTGTTATACTCCTCAGCAAGGCAGGGCCAGGGAGCTCCTGGAGCGGGGCCAGCGGAGGCTGCGGAGCTGAGGAAGGGCCTGGAGCATCTCAGTGCCCAGGAAAGGCTGAGGGAGCTGGGGCTGTTCAGCCTGGACAGGGGACACAGCTGAGAGGGGCCCTCAGCCCTGGGTGTCCCTGGGTGTCCCTGTGTGTCCCTGACCATCCCTGTCCATCCCTGGGTGTCCCTGGGTGTCCCTGTGTGTCCCTGGGTGTTCCTGTCCATCCCTGGCTGTCCCTGTCCATCCCTCGGTGTCCCTGGGTGTCCCTGTCCATCCCTGTCCATCCCTGTCCATCCCTGTGTGTCCCTGTCCATCCCTGTCTGTCCCTGGGCACAGGGAGGGCTCAGGGCAGGGCCCAGGCTCTGCTCCAGGGCCCAGCAGTGGCACCAGAGCCACGGGCAGGGACTGAGCCCAGCAATTCCCCTGCACAGGAGGCACAACTCCTGCCCTGGGCGGTGCCCAGCCCTGCACAGGCTGTGCAGAGAGGCTGTGCAGTCTCCTCCCTGGGGATATCCCAGAGCTGTGTGGGCACCTGCTGTGCCCTGTGCTCTGGGATGGCCCTGCTGGAGCACGGAGGATCCATTGGGGTCCCTTCCAGCCTGAGCCATCCTTTGATTTTGTCTTGATTTTTTTTTTAATAAACATATATAAACATAAATTTATAATAAATTGAGGGGAAAGAGGGGTTTGACTTTCATGATATTTGTCCTAAGTCCTTTATTCATTCCCTTTGTGGGAGAAAAAAAAATATACGGAAGAACTGAACACTGAAGAAATTATTATGTCATCAAAGCAAGGTTTATTTTCTTTTAGAAAAAAAAACAAGTTTAACCACTGCTTAAGCTGATCACTGAAAGAAGTAGCAGTGATTTTAAATGCTTTTAACATTTGACAAAACATTATCCTCAAGTTGTTCTAACACTCCTCTCTAAAGGCTTCTTATCAACTGCTAAGAATGGAAGCACCACCAGAACAATGATCACTTAGAGAAGTATACTTAGAAAATGTGAAACTATTTATGCCAGCATAAATATGCCTAATCGATTTGGTTTAAACAAGTTTCACACTCCAAGTCTTTTTCCTTTTTCATGCCCAGCAATTCTATCCCTGATCTTTAAACTGCTCTGTGTTTCTCTTGCTGGATCCATACCTCAGGGAAAACATGCTAATCATTCTGCTCATGCTTCCTCATGTTCTGAACTTCTTTCCCTCTGTCGCTTCCATGCATGATTATAATTTGATGATAAGAGAAACAATTTAAAACTGCAATTATGAAAGCATTTCTTCGTTAATTCCCTCCTGGCTAAATGACTTCCTCTCATGCTAGGAAGTTAAACATCTGACAGCATGACTGAGCTCCAGGAGCTTCAATTTCCATTCACAAAAGCCTCTTTTTTAGCTGCCTCTTACATTCTGGTTGGAATTTATAGTGATTTGCTCCCTCTTTTACTTATGGATTCATGGATCCCAGAGAGACTCAACCTGGAGCCAATATCTGAGACTCAGCTGGACCTCTGACTCTTTGTTTTCGTTGACATTACGAGGTGTGTGTTTTATGAACCGGGTAGATGAGGAAATGAATCCTTTCGGGGCTGTTCCTCTGGGCACCATCTCGCTAGCACAGAGACAGATCAGCACAGTGCTACCAGAAGGATTAGGCAATAACAGCAGATTACATTTGGTGGAATAAAATATTACAGAGCAGCTCAGGAATTGTCCTATCAATACTGCAATATGGCAATGAGACAATCAGGAGGTAGAACACGGTGTGGAATGAAAAATCCTGTAATTGTTGCCTTCGTGTAGGTAAAATGATGAGCTGTGGCGCTGGTTCTGCAGTTCAAACACAGGTTAAAGGGTGCAGGGAGTTGACTGGGCTACCTTTTTTCTTTCTTTTTCCTCTAAAATCATACCCACACCAGCCATAAAGGGGAACAGAGAATAACAGCAGTGTTAACGTAGCAGGAAATAAGAATTATCCTCATTTATCTACTCATCTTTATTTCACAGTTGTGAGCGGATACCAGTGGATGACTTGCAACAAATACAAAATTATTGTGCTTTCTGCTAAAAATATGTAACCTTGATTTAAAGTAATTTGTTTAAAAGCCTAATGAGGTTGACATTTGAAGCAGGTTCCTGCCATTTCTGTTCCTTCTGGCTTCACTGAGATAAAATAAAATTGTGGCAGGTGACTCATAAAATGAGCTGACCTCGCAGGGCAGAACAGACCCTCTGGAATATCTGTATGGAATGATGGGATTTTTGATCTTTACTGGATACTTTGGCAAGTTTTTCAGTACAGCCTGAGTTAGGCCAAGGACACGACACCCTGGAAGGACACGGATTCAGGGTCCCATACAGGGAGCTGGAGTGCAGGGGTGGAGGAGGGACAGCAGAGCCCCTGTAGGAGTGGCAGAGAGGGGAGCAGTGCTGGCAGCTGGGCAAGGCTCAGGGCCCTGCAGGCACAGGGCAGACACAGACTCAAGAGCAGACACTGGAAAAAGATTAGGCAAAAATACTGCCTATTTAGGAATTTATTTAGGAATAAATTGGGGACAGCTTGGCTTTCCACAGCTGAGCAAACCACACCAGAGGAGAGCACCTACAACACCAGCTGAGAGGGTGGGAACAGTGGGCTCAGAGAGAAAATGGGAATGTGAGCTCAGAGAGATGGGACAATCCCATTGCTTGTGGATGAGTTGAGGAAACACCTTTAGCTGTGGCTGCCCCATCCCTGGAAGTGCCCAAAGCCAGGCTGGAAAGGGCTTGGAACAACTTGGGATAGTGGAAGGTGTCCCTGCCCATGTCAGGGAGTGGCACTGCATGGGCTTTGAGGTCCCTCCCAACACAAACCAGTCTGGGATTCCATGAAAATTGTCCCGCCTGCGAGAGACTATAGTGGCTCTTACCCATCACTTCCCTAAAAAACCAGAATGCCTTGCTTCAGAAAATGGGATAATGATGGCTGAACACCCTGCATTTCGAAGCTGCATTGTCAAAATCTATCCTTAGAAGAAGAGATAAAAATTCTTCCATAAATCTGAAGTTGTAAGGACAGTTCTTAACAAAGAGAGGGGAGATGACATCAGGGACATACAAACAAAAGAGAAACTGAGGGAGATGAATGGGAACATGTGAGCAAACATTTCTCATGCTATAGAAGAATCTGCAACTTGAAAGGATTTTTTAAAAAATTATTATTTTATTTGTGGCTGAAGTATTTTTCTTGAAATTTGTATTTCATTTTTTTGAAAGGTCTTTTAATTTATATGATATGGGTGTGTTATTAAACATGCCATGAAAGGTGAACTGCTGGTGTAGAAGGGTTTCTGGACAAAGCCTGTGCCAGGAGGAAATGGCGAGAGGTGGCTGAGAAGTGCTGAGAGGGATTAAACCTCCAGGAGGTTTAGGAGAAGCAGGATAAGAGCAGAGAAGTAGGAGATGCCTGACATTTCTCTGGGAAACAGAGGGATGCTGTGAGTCCTGCACCGGCCCTGCACTGGGCGCGATGTTCCCATGAAGAACCATCACACACAGTGTAATATCTTATGTCGCTTTCTCTTGACCTGACCCACGACTGCGAGCCTTAAAGATAATGAGATCTGAGATAAGGAGGTCTTTCGGCTCATATCTGTCTCTTCTCATCTCACAGAGTCCTGCTCAAAAGGTCACCACAGCCTCTGCAGGAAGACCTGAACTGCTCATTTGGGCTCCTCTTATTTCTCATCCTGCCGACGTCTTTATCAATCCAAAATGTCCTCTGCAAGTAATGCCCTCCTCAAATCGGCATGTTCAAATAGGAATTGTTTCTTCTCTGCCTAAAGATGCTGTATTTCGATTTAATCTGATTTCAGTTCAAATTCACGTTCAGCCTACGTACGTTTTTTGATTTCCTTTCTACACGATCAGTGTCTGGGTCACAAAGTTATGCTGTCAAACAGGAGAAGATGGAAAAATAATCTCAGTGAACACCTCCAGTGAAAAATAATCAGGGACAAACATATCTTAAAGCATCTAGATTTTAAGTGTTTTTCTTTCAGTAAGGAAGTGTTGCGGTGCCTGCTCGGGCTGCTCGGCACCGCGACCTTCTGTGAGAGTGTCCCAGGGGTCGGGGAGGCACCACGGTCGGGGCGGAGGAGCCCACCCCTCTCGCACGCACAGCCGATGGAAATAAGGCTACGGAGGCCAGGAGGGGGCTCCCCTTACGGGTTCCCACCTGGGTTTATTATCCCCACACTGGAAGGGGCAGAGACGGAGAGCTCGGAACAAAGGCAGGACGTGAGGTTTTATGCCAGAGAGGCAAGGGGCAGGGAGAGCATCAGGGGCCAATGATCTGAGGGCCTGGGGGTGGCACACAGGAGGGGCCAGGGGCATGAGGGACAATGGGAGGATAGGGAAGGAGCAGCCAGGGGACAAACAGGAGGTGATCTGTCCAACAGGCCATAAACCAGTGGGGTTACAGAGCTTGGAACCTGGCCTTATAAGGCAAACAGTGGGAGCGTAGCTGGGGTAACTGACATCGGGGTCCTCAGTCTTTCCATTGAAGTGAGCTAAATTTGTTACTGGAGTGATTTCACTTGACTCAGTTGTGTTGGGAAGGTTTTGGTCATGGAAGCTCCTCGATCTGCCTGAGGAAGATGAATGTCTGGAGCAGAGGGGTGCTGAAAAGAAACCGAACTGCCAAATCTAGCAGTTCCTTGCCAGCCTTTCCAAGCTGGGAGCCCTGTGGAACTCTCACACATCACCTGTGTGACGCCATCAGGGCCCAGTTCCCAGCCATGGAGCTGAGGGCATTTCCATTGATTTTGGCACCACATGGCTGTGAGGTGACAGCTGGGGATTTGCAGGGATTTGCTGGGACACACTTCCTCAGCTGTGTGTGCCTCTCTCTTGCAAATAGCCCTCTTAATCTTCTCTCTTTTTAACAGCCCATTCAATAATTTCTCTCGCGAGCATGGGTGTCTGCCTTGTCCTTTAATGATGTGTCCAAATGGGGAAATCAATGGCATTAAATACTCATGGAATGGGATGTAAATAAGCAGCTATAAACTTATGTATGGAGCTTCTAAAGGACTTTCCAGCCAAAGATGCACCATAGGAAGTGGGATTTTTTTACGTTGATGATTATTCTTCCAGTTTACAGAGCACTTTGGAAAACCTTATTGCTTTCCTCGATATTCAGTAATGTATTTAATTGCAGTTTGCTTGCAGAGAAGAAAAGCAAAGAACAAACAAGAGATAAAGATTTACATTTAAGGAAATAGAATTAAAACTGTGCTCTTATAGAATCTTATAGAATAGTTTGGGTTGGAAAGACCTTACCTTCCACTGTCCCAGGCTGCTCCAAGCCCTGTCCAACCTGGCCTTGGGCACTTCCAGGGATCCAGGGGCAGCCACAGCTTCTCTGGGCACCCTGTGCCAGAGCCTCCCCACCTTCCCAGGGAGGAATTTCTTCTCAAAATCCCATCTAATCCTGCCCTAGTTCAGCTTAAGGCTGTTCCCCTTTGTCCTGTCACACCCACTTAACTGCATTTTGTTAGAACAGTTGGAACCAAACTTTAAAACAAAACAAGACTCAAAGATGTCAAATTAATAATCCAAGAAATTGGCAATATTATCATATTTTGCCAGGTCTTGCCTTCCTGCTGGCAAAAATATTCCAAGCAGAGGCACCTGGTGATGAAAGAGACCTGTGTCACATTCTATTTGTGGTTTATGTGGTTTTGCTATTTTAAACACATGCATTTAATTGCTTCAAACAGTGGGACTCCAACATTATTCTGGTGCCTACTGAACTGTTAAATTGATCAGAGCACTGAGAATTTGTATATGTTTTTAAATCAACCTCCTGGCAAATTCCCTTTGCCTTAATGCTTCCCTACTACCTTTAATTAAATCCTTTTCTTATCCATTGCCTCCCAAATTACATCACTAACCCCTCTCTTCCTCATGTTGGTAGTGCCTCCAAAATTTACTAAAATTAATGGCTCCTCAAGCTTTTAACCACTTTGGGCAAAATTCAGCACGCATAATTTCATGGGGAACAGATGGAGCTGCACCAGGAATGAGTCTGGCTGCTAGGAATTACTGAGCAACCTGAGGACTAAACTGATCCTGCACTCCGGTTTTGCAAATCTGATCTCTCCAGCTGTGCTGAGGAAGACAAAGCAGCAAACCCCAAGGATGTTTGGGATGTCTGTGAGGCAGAGCCCACCCTCAGCTCACATCCACAGCTCCCAGGGACAAGGATGGGAAGTCTGCCATGGACCAGGGACAGTCACAAACCTCTGTGTGTCGGGTGGTTGTTGAAGCATCTGTTTATCTAAATATATTTGAAGCTCTTCCCCTACGGACGTTTTTACTACCTGGGATGTGTGTTGGAATTGAATTACTGCTGCCTTATTTTAGTTTTATTCTTCTGTAATGGCATTGAAAGCGACACTTACACCACATAAACCCAGAGAAAATTATGGTGAATCAGGCCAGATTCATTTTTGGTTATTTGCTCTCTTTAAAATATGTGAAGAATCTGAGTATGAATGAAGCAAACTGCAAAAATTAGGCTTCCCCTAAAAAATTACATTTTCTTTAATTTTGTTTTCTTTTTTTTTTTTACTCCTCAGCATTTTGAAAAAGATTGGCTTGGAAACATAAAACCAATCTCACTGAAAGCTTTACTTGGACACTGAAATACGTGTATAACACAATGGTTGGGAAAGCAAAATACCCAGGAAGCAACACGCCCAATTAATTTTGAAACATTTCAAGCAATCAATTAAAAACCTTTTAAGGCAACACCTTCAGATGCAGCAGAGCACTCCAAACATCAAAATTGCCTGTAGATAGATTTTTCTGAAGCAGAAACCTGGAAATGTTCTTGCTAAACTACAAACAAATTGCTTGAGGTTCTCAGAATGACACTCGGGATAGGAGGGATGGCCTGACACGGCCCAGGAGAAGGGCAGGAATTGTGACAGCTGGATTTGGGGGCACTTGGGCACTATTCCCTCCAGAAGGCTGTCAGGAGAACCAGCTTCCTTCTGGGAATTAAATTACATGAAATACCTTGTGGAAGAGTTACCTCCCTTGTTTCTTAAATATAATGAAGTGTATTGAGAGCCAAAAATGCTGTTGTTTTACAAAATTCTATGTTTTCCGCTTTGGAATTCGCAGTTATCTGAAAAAATAATCCTTGGGAGGATTCCAGCTTCACTGTGTCACACACAAAAACCCGTCATTTAAGCAAATGGCCTGCTGGGATTGATTTATAGATACTATATAATATAACATAATGACACGTAACAAAATTTCATTACACAGCGAGGTTAATTTGAATTATGATTTGTTCTCCCTGCCAGGCAAAGGGAGATGCTGGTGTTCAGTAACTGCTGCAGTATGTTACCCCAGATTTCAATGGACTGCAGCATCCTGAAAAAGCAGCAATTGACTCTCCTGAAGAGAGAAAGCCTAAGTGATCTCCAAGGTTTTATGGGCATGGGTTGTTTAAAGGTAATTGCTGCAGTATAAGCTGGCAATCTGCTACTTCAGAGCAGTTAAAGAGGCAGCAGTGCATGGGGGGAATTGGAGAAATTCCTGGATTGAAGGTATGCCCCACCTCTGGAAGTATCCAGGGCCAGGTTGGATGGGGCTTGAAGAAACCTGGGGCAGTGGGAGGTGTCCCTGCCCATGGCAGGGGTGGCACGGGGTGGGCTTTAGGGCCCCTTCCAACCCAAACCACTCCAGGCTGGTGGTTCTAAGAACAGGAAAGTGGAACAGGGATCATGTTTGGTATTTGGTGACTGATTCTACTGTGGGAAAAGAAAGGGGTTGCAAGGCAAGAGCCCCGATGCAGGTGGGCAAAATCTCACGAGAGACCCTGGTGGCTTCTGTACACAAAGGCTGTGTCCCTCCAAGGACAGGAGTACTCTGCTGTCCTCTTGGGAGTTAAATAACGAAATCGTGGAATACGAGGCTGGAAGGAACGTCAGGGGTCATCTGGGCCAGCTGCTCTTGGTCTGGACAGGATGGCCCAGCACCCTGGCCAGACAAAACTTAAGTGTCCGGTGTTGAGGAATCCACCGTTTCCATGGGGAGATTATTCCAATGGCTGACTGTTCTCATTGTGAAACATCTTCCTTTGCTATCCAGTCAGAATCTCCCCAGCAGTAACCTGTACCCATTCCCCCTCATCTTTTCCATGTGGCTTCTTGTGAAGAGGGAATCTCCATCTGGCATTTTTATACTCGGATTGAATTGTTTTTCAGTTTTTTTCATTCCCACAATATCCGTGACCTAGAGGATTCTGGGCTAAAGTATTTAATGCAAATACTCAGCCACGAGCAATGAGGGTGGATCTGATTCCTAAAAAAATACATTTTGGGTAGGTCATAGAACAAAGCATGAAATGTGATTTGGAAAAGTAAATTAAATAGCCCTCTGGAGAAAGGAAGAAAAGAGGGAAGGGGACAGGGAAGGGGAAAAGGGAAGGGGAAAAGGGAAGGGGNCATCTCCCTGTGATGCTGGAGAGAGGAGGGAAGGGAAAGTGAAAGGGAAAGGGAAAGGGGAAGGGGGAAGGGGAAGGGGAAGGGGAAGGGGAAGGGGAATAAAAAACCCCAAAAGTTAACAGGTCCTTTTGAAATGGGAAGGTTTTTTGGGATTCCTATAAATAAAATCAAAACAGTAATTTTCACTCTTTACAGCAAAGGATTCCTTGCAGCAAGGAATATGTCAGCAGCAAAACTACCTGGAAATCAAAATGGATTCGAATTTTTTAAAAGTCTGCTGTTAATTCTGAATTGATCACTTGCTTGGGAGGTTTCCCAGCTCTATGAAATTCCCTCTAAGGTAGATTGTGAGTCCTTGTATTCCTGTATTTCCATTATCCTTTAACAAACACACCTTTTACCAATGTCAGAAGATCTCTAAGAAGAGATGTGCTGCCTCGTAGAGGAATCATTTCAGCAGGCCTGATATGACAGGACAGCCCACATGTCTTTTGTCTTTTTGAATTACCCAATTCAAGACTTCAAAACCTCACAGAAATGGGTTCAGATGGGGTTGAAATGGCAAAAGCAGCAAGGATGAGGAGAGAGGGGTTTCCCAAGAGAGAAGGGAGGCTGGAATGGACATCGCCATTAATTTCTTTCTCCTTCCACAACCTCCCCTGTTCTGGACTTGAAGATCTTCCTTCACATAAATTTCAGTTTAAATGTGAAAGCCAAGGAAGAATGATTTCAGTCAGGTGCCAAGAGAACAACAAAGCAGGTTCTCAAAACCTGGGGAAGGTGGGCTTTAGGGCCCCAGAGAGAGGTCAGGTGCAAAGAGATCCTGGTTCTTACTGGGACAGGATTAAAACCTGGAAATAAGAGAGGTATGTAAAAGACTGAATCTCATTCTCACAGAATTCTGAACCACTGGGAGCTGGGGAACAGTGAGGGGGTCTTTGCCACCAGGATCTACACAGATTATTTCAAGGAATTACAGATCAGTTTCTCTGCTGTTTAAAACTAGATGTAAGAAATATCTGCTTGCTGGAACTCCTGTGATCACAAAACTGGTGCTACCACCAGATGCAGACCCTGAGAACCTTAACAGGAAAGCAATAAAAGTGGCAAGAAGAGCTATGAGAGCTGAAAACAAAATTGAGCTCTTATCTTCTTTGACATTCCATTTTCCCTGCAACAGTTTACAAAATAATCTCAACTTTACATTTCTTTGTCGCTTGCATTTAAGGATATGGCATGAGGAGGTGAAAACCCTGCCTGCACTAAAGGAGACTTTTCTGAAAGCACTGCAAGACAACACAGGGGGAGGTGAAATCTGAGACAAAAAGTGAAGGCTGAAAGACAACCTCAGCCACTGGGAAGTTTTGTGGGGTTGGGTTTTTTTCTTCTTAAGAAAATACCAACCTTTCTAAACCTGAAATGTATGAGGACTTGGTGCCCTTACCAAATGAATGAGTGTGAGAGAGAGAAATGGAAAGCAGGCCTAGGGGGAGGTATGATCCCTGATAGTTAATGGATACACAGAATGTAGTGCCAGGATAATCAGAGGAAGTCTGTGGGAGAAGAGGGATGTGTGGCACACCAATTACCAAGAGCAGGGAAAATTGAAAGGAATTACATTCAGGGGACTGTGAAATGTGAAAGTAAAGGAAATAAATTAGATGTTGCATGACCTCTAGTGTAATATGTGGAGAACTAATACATTTAACCTAGTTGTAATCGTGTCATAGCCAGACTGCATTAGGAACTTTCTCATTTACATTTTCCTCTCTATGGCTCTGCACTCAACTTTTGGAAATGGGGAATAGCACAGCAGCGTAGAGAGGTGGCTCTGGAAAGGGAATGGAACAGCCAAGCTCAGAAATTACTAATGGTGCACCACTCCTATCTGATAACATCAAATATCGGGGTCACCAGAAGGTTCCTCAAAGAAATAAAAAAGACAGTATATCAGCTGCAAACTCTGATCTGCGATAATAGGGTAAAATACCTACAGAATAAAAATGATCTCTGTGGAGGTAGCTTTGCTGGGATCAGTACAGGGGAAGGAGTGGCTTAAATTGCTTGAAAATGTGATTGGGGAACCTAACGTGTAATGAGATTTCCTTAAGGAAAGCATAGATTTGAGCTGTCATCTGTCTTTAAGAAGGCTTTAAAATGATAAAAAAAGTCAGACTAGAGAAAGTAAAAGACTTTGGGAAGCATCTGTTGACATGATCATACACGAGTTCTGGAAGTCTGCCTGGTGCCTGATTTGAGTGTTTCAAGGCAGTTTATGTCCATAACTTTTTTGTCCTAAGCATCACAGGCTCAGAAAATGTGTTTTCTTCTTTGCAAAAACCTTTTCTTATGTCCTGTCTTCAGTATAAACAACTGCCATTCTTTCTTTATATCTTCCTCATGATTTCTGCAAATCGTCGTATCTGTGCCTCCCTTGATGCCTGTTCCTAAAATGGTTAAGATGACAGTAAAATGGCTTTTAGTAGATATGAAATTTCTTCCGTTTCCATCATGAGTTCAGTTCAAGCAGAGCTGGGATTAATCTGCTTGTCAGAAGAAAAAAAAGAAATAAAAAAACAAAAACCCAAAAACTAACCAACCAACCAACCAACCAAATGAACAAAGAAACCCCCAAAAAAACCACAACACCCTATCCTGTGAAGATGAATTTGTAAAGGTACCTGTTGGAGGTGGTTTGTACATTTTGGGAAAGGAGAGGAAGATTTAATAAAAGAAATCCGGTTTTGTGGTGCTGTTACGAAGCACAAAATGTGTCTTTTGTCCCCAGAGATCTCCATCACAAACAGAAAGAAAGGAATTTCTACCCCTGGCCACCTAGAAGATGAGTGGGACAGGCCAAATATCTCAGAACTCACTTTTGTGTCACTATGTAGCTCCGTTACAGATTTGTTGCAATCACTGAAGATTTTACTCTGTTACTGGTAGTTGTTAATTGTTATGGATATGTCTGGCTCAAAAAAGAAATCTTGAGGTTGTGTACCTTTCAGAGAGGCTGGCACAGTGTGCACCTTAGTCCTGATTAAATAAAGCTCCAGCACTGCTAAACTAGACATTACTTAAAGGCTTTCTTGGCCCTAAATGAGTTCTGAGCAGCCTGGCTCCAGTGGCCTCTGTATTTAACTAAACTTTGCCTGGTCCTTCCTAAAACAGGGGCAAACCCCAATGTTTCCTGTCCTCATAATTACAAAGAAATCCAGAAACCCAGAAACCCAGAATAGTTTGGATTGG